>OZ023214.1:4563769-4833748 GCA_963995525.1 Escarpia spicata | reverse complement strand
CCCCCAATGTTACCGGCAGGGCGGCTTTATCCCAGATTCAGGTAGAGACGATGATTGGCTCTCAGGCCAACTATGAAATAACAAATTAAATAAGTATACACTTTTATCAGATAATACTACATTATAAAAACTATTCCACATTAAACTTATATTGAACCATGTCATAAAAAAATAAACATAAATAATGTTTTTGCAGTGGTTTATGTTGATCAAGAACCAGAATTGACCACTGACCGCTATTTATAACTGGATAGTAGCCTGCTAGTTTTATTGAGACACCATTAACTGCCATCTTGACTAGGACCATTCATTAGTGGATGGGGCTGGTAGTTACACTGCCTACACTGTCAGATGGTCAGTGTAGATTGATCAGTCTAGGTAATAAAGTCATAAAACGTTTCCCTGGTATACTGTTGCAATCAGTGATTTAAAGGACACTAATAGATGTTAGTACTTAATCTTCAGAGTCAATTTCTCTTCAAATCATTACATCACAGTATATGTACACATTTAGATCTACTACCCCAAACAGTATACGCAATCCAATATGCATGCATTGTTTAATACATTTATTATTTAAAAAAATTAATGCAATTGTGTAACACAGCATTTAGGAATGTTTCTAAGCTATATGACTATATTAATAATACTCTATAAACTTTGCAAAAATTTGAAAGAATATGGCATGTTGATGTATTAAGTGTGCAAAAATTGTGTCTGGAAGGAAATCAAATCATTAGTGACATAACAAAGTAACACCATCACTGCCTAGTCCCTTTACCCTAACCACAATCACCACCTAATTATACCTGGATAGAAATCAAAACATTTGTGACATAACAAAACCACACCACCACCACTTAGTACACCTTCACCCTAACCACCGCCTAATTGTATCTGGAAATAAATCAAAATATTAGTCACAAAAGAAAGTGACACCAGCACCACCTATAGTCGGGGCGAGTTAACTCCATGTGAATTTTGACATTTGTGCACATCTATGTTGGTTGGGCTTCCCGCAAATGGTCACTACAGGTGACTACGTTACCAGCAGTCAGTAGTGATCGTCACCGGACCGTGATGAATACTTGTTGTGTTCGACATTTCACAGGTGGCTGCCTGCCTGTCGAAGCGCGACCGACGGCCGTGCACTAACGTCAGCTGAGGTAGTGATTACGTCGGTCACGCATGACCTCCGTCGTGGAGTGAATAAGGTGCGACTTCGTGGTAAATTGCTGAGACTTCTCAACTTCTCAACATGCCCAAGACAAACTCAAAGACAAAAAAGATTGTTCAAGCGAGCGAAGTGGCAATGTCGATCGCAGAGACAGCGACCGCTACGACTACATTGAAACCATTCTGACGAGGCAACAAGATATGATGGAACTGATGCTTCAGAAACAAAACGCCATGATAGCGGATATGATGAACAAATTTGTGGAATGCATCGGCAAAACGGTAGAAACAAAGCTGGAATCAATGCAAAATTAAATTGTTGTAATAGCGAATGATCATCAAAAACTAACCAAAGAAAACTCTTTTCTGAAAAGAACCGTTGAAACTCTCACCGACAAATTACAAACCGTAACAAAACAAAACGTTGATATGGAAACAACTGGACGCAATCGAACAATACTCAAGACGAGATTGTTTGGTTATAAATGGATTGCCCGAGGTAACAGCCGAGACAGATGAAAAAACTTTCGTAACTTTTGTCCAGAGCAAATTCCCAGATGTCACCATAAACGTAAGCGACATTAGCAAAGCCCATCGACTACCAACCAGAGACAACCGCGACAACCGTGACAACCGACGCCAAGGAAGACCAATGGTCGTAAAATTTGCGACTCATGAAAAAAAGATGAAACCTACTCTGGTCGAAAAACCCTTAAAGGCACCAACGTTTACATGAACGAACTGTTAACAAAAAACGTGCTGATCTACATCGCTTCTGCATCAGCAACATCAAGGAGAGAAAAACTGTGTGGACGAAAGATGGCAAAGTCTTCGTCAGAGTGGGAGAGCAAATCGTTCACGTAAAAACAAAAGAAGACGTAAAGGCCTTTGTGTGACTGTGCGAACAATGCGTCAATGCCAGAGTGTTATACCTGGCTATCATCAGGTATTTTCTTCTCGTGTTACTGCGCGAACAATGCAGCAATGTGTGTTACCTGGCTATCATCAGGTACTATATTCTTGTATGACTGTGCAAACAAAACATCATCTACTCTATGCGACCTTTATATGTATGAATGTTTTTTTGTTTTTTTACACACTTTTTTAATGTTCATTTACACATTTGTACTTCTCTCAGTTACGATAAGTTTAAAATGCACTAATGGGGATCATGCGGCATCTTCTTTAAATGTATTATTCAGACGCATGCGCGTTATATGCGTTATATATACGATTTTGCCAAAATGTGTTTTTTGTTAACAGTAAAATTAGTCTTGTCATGCTGTTTAATTTTATTAATTTGACAAGCAATATATTGTTTTAAATATTATCAATACTGAACGTTTGTTAGGAAATTACGGTGGTATAGAAAATAATTCTTTAAATCATATTTAAAAAATATATACAAATTATGAAGATGGTGAATTAAATCTAATTCACCAGTCACCATATTTTAATGATGACAACTTAATTGATCACATAAAAACAAACAGGACAAATTTACAATACTAAGTCTAAACTGTCAATGTTTAAACGCAAAAATTGACGAAATTGTTATTAAGCTAGACATACTTAGAAACAATAATTGTAAAATCAACGCTCTTTGTTTACAAGAAACGTGGCTTAAGGGTGATTCTGATACCTCCTTATTACAAATTGACGGATACAATTTAATATCACAAGTTAGAATATGTAGTGGTCACGCTGGCCTAGCAATATATCTTGATAAAAAGTACAACTATAAATTGTTAGATATTTATACAAAGTCAAACACATGGGAAGGACAATTTATTGAAATAACATCAAACACCGTCAAGAAAAAAAATCATCCTTGAAAATATATACCGACCTCCTAGAGTTGTCACTGATAATTACCAAACATTCATAGAAGAATCATGCCCTAAATTAGATCATCTGCAAAACCTAACTGGTGAAGTAATACTAGCCGGATATTATAATATTGATCTGAAAATAAAAGAAAAAACTTAAAATGCGAATATTTTGATACAATCACAGCACATGGTTTCTTTCCTAAAAATTACTTTACCAACACGTTTTTCAAATACTAACTGCACGCTTATTGATAATTTGCTATGCAAACTCTCAAAAGGTCTTTTAAATCAACTGCCGGCATTTTAATCAGCAGCATTTCTGATCACTTTCCGTATTTTATATGCCTTGATTGCAATGCAACTGTTACAGATGTCCCTAAATTTATCAGAATTAGAAAACAAAATACTGACAGCCTTGAACATTTTAAAATAGAATTGATGCGTTCAAATATTTATAATAAACTAAATAAGGATATATATACTAATCCCAATGACAATTACAACCTCCTTGATGAAACTATTACTACTGCTATGGATACATTATTACCTACTAAAATCATTAAATATAATAAACACAAACACAAAAAGTCATGTTGGATTACACAAGGTATCATTAGATCTATACAATTTAGAGATAAATTGTATTCAAAACTTAAACATACTCATATAGGTACAGCAGAATATGTTTCGCTCAATAAAAATTGTCATACATATAATAAAATAAATATTAGATTAGCCAAACAAGCATATTATCAATCCAGTTTTGAAAGAAATAAGCACGATATTAAAAAACGTGGTCTATGATTAAAGAAATTATTCAAAAAAAGACAGGGAAAGAAACATTTCCTAATTTCTTTCAAATTGATGGGAAAAAAGTAACTGACAAGATTATTATTGTAAATAAATGTAATTCATTTTTCATCAATATTGGTTCTACACTTGCATCACAAATAACAAATACAGGAGATAACTCTTACAAAGACTATTTAACAGAGAGACGTATACAGACTTTCAACTTTAAGCCAATAGACAATAGTACAACGATTAGCATAATTGATAGTTTACATCCAAAAATCTAGCTGTGGTAAAGATGGTCTATCAACCAAACTACTAAAGCTAATAAAAAATGAAATAAGTGAATCAGTCACTCTAATCATTAACCAATCAATAACAACTGGCATATTTCCAGATAAATTAAAAATTGCTAAAGTTATTCCACTTTAAAAAAATGGTGATGAGACAACCTTTGATACTTATCATCCAATGTCTATCTTACCAGCTATTTCCAAGATATTTAAAAGATTTATGTTTAATCAAATACACGAACATTTCAATTCCAATAACTTATACTGTGAGAATCAATACGGGTTTACGGAAAACCATTCTACGGAACTTGCCACTCTAGAAATAATAGACAGAGTTGTCCAACAACTTGACCAATCAGCAACCCTAATAAACATATACCTAGACCTCTCTAAAGCCTTTGATACAATTGATCGTAACATATTATTATAAAAACTAAATTATTATGGAATAAATGGTGCAGCACTAGATCTATGTAAAAACTACTTACACAATCGTAAGCAATATGTTGAAATTGGCGCTTACCAATAAACACTGGTGTCCCACAAGGGTCTATTTTAGGACCCCTTCTATTTATCATATATATTAATGACATAATATTTTCAAGTGATCATTTTAAATTCATAATGTATGCAGACGACACCACTCTTTATAGTACATTGAATAAATTCCAATCTCCGGATGGCCAAGTCCAAAATCAAAATAGAAATAAAGAATTAGAAAATATATGCAGGTGGCTAAAGGCAAACAAACTTTCTCTTAACATAAAAAAAACAAAATTCATGGTATTTCACATGCCCCAAAAGGAAATCGAACTTCCTAAAATAGAAATTGATGGGACAAATATGGAATGAGTACATGATTTTAATTGTTTACGTATCACCATAAACCAACACCTAAATTGGGACAGCCATATAAACAAAACAGCGAATAAAATAAATACAATAATTGGAATTTTAAATAAACTTAAACATGTATTACCTAAGAATATATTATCTATAATGTATAATTCGCTCATTTTTCCCAAAATTAATTATGGCATATTGGTGTGGGGTTATCAAGCCCATCGCATTTTAAAACTTCAAACGAAAGCAGTGCGAATAGTTACTTCAAGTAATTACAATTCTCACACAGATCCCGTGTTCAAAGAATGTAAATGTCTTAAGCTGGATGACATCTATAGACTCCAACAGCTCAAATTTTATTACAAATTGATCAACAAGGTTATACCAGAATATTTCAGTCGTATTCTATACACATATAACTTTGCAATTCACCAATACAACACACGTGGGAAAAACAACTTATTTATCCCCAGAGTTAATCATCAATATGCAAAAAAGTACATCAGACACAACATTATACAAACTGTTAACACTAGTCCAAACATCATCCTTGATAAAATTTATACACATAGTTTATATGGTTTTTCCACTTACACAAAAAATTACTTTATCAAGAACTATGAATCATGTTGTCATATTTCTAACTGTTACATCTGTCATTCTTAAACTAGACACGACTTTGCATTTGTTTAAACTAATTTATGTATTATACTATACTATAATATACTATACTAAACATACTATGTTTACATACATATGTATGCATATATAGTTGATCACGTGATAATCATATAATTATGTTACATCAGTAGGGTGGCTCCCATGATAGCGGCATATACTTGTTTTAATGGGAGCCTCCCTGACCTTACAATGAATTTTATATTGTAGTTTATGTACTTATGATGGTCAAAATAAATACTGTCTGTCTGTCTGTCTGTCTGTGTGTCTGTGTGTCTGTCTGTCTGTCTGTCTGTCTGTCTGTCTGTCTGTATGTCTGTCTGTCTGTCTATCTGTCTGTCTGTCTGTCTTCACCCTAATCCCTCAACCATTTACACTCATCACATATGTCATAAAACTGCATCTGGAAAGAAAACCACCTATATTAGTACATTTACTACTGTACATTAGCCAAAATTATATAAGCGAGCGAAAAATGAACAACTCAGAACACGTCCAAAACATGAAATGCTACGGTCGCTAGCACCCCCACGGCTCGCCCTGTCCCGACGATCTTGGTATAATTTGAAAGGATGCACTTTTGTTATTCTAGCGTCATCTAGATTCCCCAGTAACCGTTTAAAGAACACCGATAAACGGACCTACAATCATGCCGTTTTCGGGGTTCTGTACGGTTCCGAACGATGTTGGCGGCGGGTACTCAGTACACTAATCTTCCGATTGCGGCGCTGTTTTCCCCATTTGCATAGGTTCAGATATGCGCACTTCACCATTTCTTGATTTCATGTTATAAGCTCCACCCACTTTTAAACCGCGGCGAAATTCATGTGCTTTGATCGCAGCGAAACCGATATATCTCTACGTCGGCGTGACGTCACGATAACGTAAGCCAACCAACGGGTCTAAATTCGTTGCGTTGGTTGGTTGATATACGTGATTGTGACGTCACGCCTACTTCGCGTATGTCATTTTAGCAGCCGTTTGAAAGTGGGTGGAGCTTATACCATGAAATCAGATAGTGGTGCCTCAATCGGTAGATTGGTGAACTGTGTCGACGAAACAACATCGTTCGCAAGTGTCTAAGACATCGGAACGGGCCCGTTGTAGGTCCGTTTTTAGTTAATTTTAGGAATGATTATCAGGAAACCATTTATATATATTTGAATAGCAGAAAGCTTAAACTTTCAAACGACATCAATATTGTTGGGATCCGACGAACCGTAATTGTACTAGCAGTCGTTCAAAAGGCGTGTTTGGAACGTGTTTGACAGTTGTTCATTTTTCGCTCGCTTATCTATTTTTGATATTAGTTATGTGACACAAAATGGTAGTGGCCAAAGCCATGTCCAGCATTTGCAGGCAACTGCCTCGGAGCTCAAAACTGATCGATTTTGTTTATCTCCCCTTTCTCCTCTCAATCAGCCCCACCTAGGTAGAAAATTTCATGTGAGACATAATTAAGGTTGAGTAACTTCATCAATTTTTTTTTTTGCCAGCCTCACGGATGCTTCAACAACATTAACTTTGACAAGTTCTTCCTAACCTGTTCAACACTGCCGCATGTTGTTTCCCAAGATGACACATCCGGGTCTTTATGTAGCATAGGGAACAACATTTGATCAGGGCAAAGAGATGGTTATTGAGGCAGGTTGAATCAAACATGTAATCATTCAATGATTCAAATACATTAGCCTCTACATTATTCCTACGCTAGAAATGGCACTGGGAAGCCCTGGACCCTGGGGGAGTTTACCAGAAGTTACTTTCAGCATTCGTTGGAACGACTTTTCTGTTTCTTGTTCGATTTGAACACCTGAATGCACAACAACATGGCATTTTCTCTGATTATCCTGACAAGATTACCAGAAACACAGCCAAATTGTATGAATGCAGCAGTAGGACTGGTCATTTATGGTCTCAGTCAAGATGGCCACATCTATTTCTCAACCAGCCCAATGATAAGAGATATGGTGTCCGCTATCCGGTTATAAATAGAGGTAAGTGGGATAGACACGCTGAGTGTTGCCATCTAGCAGACAACATTTAAAAGGCGGCTTCAGAACCAGACTCTCTTCCCGGCAAAGTCACGTGACACGCAGCAGGGCGAGAATCGGTTAAGCGAGACTAGCCTCGATTTTCCAGGCGCTGTGAAGTGGCAGCATTCGGTTGGCCCAACAGGAGTAAGACCACATTAAGGATTCGTCCGCCATTACCGACAGAGTTCCCAATAGAAATGGCATTATGCAGGTTGTGTGAATTTCTGAGAGTTCTTGTATCGTGTTAATTGAGTAGAAATTATGTTTTTCTGCAGCGTGGTACCAGAGCTGTCAAATTATGACAATTGTCAAATTGTGCTTTTCTGCGTATAGACACAGGTGTCATTTGGCTGTATGATGTCATTAGGGCAAATCACTGTCTGGTTCTAGCAGAAATGAAGGGGTGTCAGGTTTGAAAATGGTTTATAGAAAATTGAGGTATAAGAATTTTACGAATTTTGCACAGCATGTGTATGAATAGAGGGTAAATATGGTGTAGAAATTTAAAGAAAACTGTTGGTTAAAATGTACAGGAAATGAAGGAAACGTTATAATGGCCGCCTATGGGGAAATCTAATGTGGTCTCACCCCAACACTACGGCCATCCAGCCAATGTTACCGGTACGATAATTTACTCTCAGGCCAATTATGAAATAACAAATCAAACAAGGATACACTTTTATCGGATAATACTATACTATAACAACTATTCAACATTAAACTTATATTGAAACATGTAACACACAAAATAAACCGACATTAAACTTGTTGCGTAGTTTAGTGCCTTTTAATCACATGCATATTCATTAGGTGGCAGCTCTCAAGGCTGTCAAATATTCCGAATTGACGATCTTTGCTTATGCTCGAGCAGAAACAAAAGACTAAGTGTGAATAAGCATGATATAAATACCAAAAAGGACAAATTTAACTAAACAAAGTGCAATCGATGTCGCGCGCAACGATCAGACTGCTAACTAATATATGTAGTCGTAAAAGTACAATCAAAACGTGCTAATCTTTGTGGCTAAGTTGGTATAGCGTGTCGAGTTGCCATTTTTAGGGTCCTCCGTTCGAATCCCGTAGAGTACACGAAACTTTTGTTCGTGTTCATTTAGTTCAAGATTAATTTTATTTTGTATAATACTATTTTGGGCACTATTTCGTAATTTCATTTCGTTATCAAAAACATACACAATATAATAAAAATTCTGGGGTGTAGAGGCTGTCCAATGACGTCAGCTCTATGCGTGCACACAACCCCCAGCGGCCATATTGGAGTACAAGCGAACCGTTCGCAACCGCCCGCATTGTGTGTGTTCACTGAGCCGCTAAATTGTTTTCTTTGTCGTTGCACCGCGCAGTATGGCTTCAAAAGACTGTTAAAGTCCCGTATGTTGACACATTAGATGTGTTGACAAAGCAGAGGAATTTAGATAAGTTACGAATCGTTGATAGCGTTGATCCGTATTCTTTGCCGAATTCGGCATGGTCTAAGAAGGAAGCATGCTTCCCAGCTGTATTATATCCAGACATAGTGAACTATTTGATTTTTAACAAATCTTTCTACACCATGGAAGACATGAAGGCGTGGAAGAGCCTAGAGGCTTACAACCAGCTGACGTCAGGATGGATAAGCGATGTGGCGGTTTTTGTGAAAAATGGCTACCACATTGTACGAGCGAAAGTAAGCTTTGTGTAGCCTTTGATTTAAGTAAATTTAGACATTTAGTTTTGATAAGTAGGTAGTCCCCCTATTAATAATATTACAATAGCCAATAGGCTTAGCTTAATGAGAATGACTGTAAAATTAATTGCAATAAAATATGTGCATGCAATTATACCTATGCCCTTTTTCCTATGGGGCTATGGCCATTGTGTAACTGTAAATAGTAGATCCCTACCTTTATAAGCATAAAAGGCTGGATATATTTTTTATTAAGTACTGTTTTTATTATTAATTGCTTTATGCACCAACTTTGTTATGCAGAAGATAAGTAGGTACAACCATGACTTAAGGCCTTACAGCTATATATTTATGTATTTTAAGGCCCTAATTTTTGCATGTATAACATTGTCAACAATTCTAAATTTAATTTGCACCGTACTAAAATTTTACACGGTTTGACAGGTACTTCAATCGCAGAGACTTCGCGAAAAGCCATTGCAGCCTTGGATCATCGCAGATAAAGCTGGGACTGTCTGCACCGCCCATTGTGACTGCATGGCTGGGTTGGGTGAGGCCTGCACTCACATCGCCACACTTCTCTTTGCGGTGGATAGTAGTACTAAAGCCCTGCGCGGGCTGGAAATCTGAGCCCGCACCCGCCCCGCAACTATGTCATTTAACCCGCAGCCCGCCCCGCATATTACAACTCAGCCCGCAGCCCGCCCAGCCCCGCAGATTTTGCCACATCCTAGCCCGCAGCCCGCCCCGCTGCGCAGTAACTTGGCCCGCAACCCGCCCCGCCCCGCAGTAATTAGTCAAAAGTCATCCCGCACCCGCCCCGCAGCCCACAACAGGTGACATGGAATCATTAAAAATAAATCATCTTTATTAATCGTTGTTGTTTACAATATTAACAAATGCATGGCGCTGGGTGACAACCATGTCGTACTTGGAATTCCATCTTTAAGAAAAATAGAACCCTTGTCATTATAATGTAAATGCCTGATGGTGATAAGCAGACCTGGGGCAAAGCAAAGGTACGAGTACACATTTTTTTCGTATTTTAAAATTATTAATTAATCTAACTGATATAACTCAGTACAAGTGACTATGTAATGGCAGTTGATCATTTTTTTATGAAGAACAATGAAATTCACACTGGTTGAGTCTGGTGCACAAAGGCAGTGTTGCAATTTGCAATCTGCTGATATTAGAAGTTTGCAATTTATATTTTCTGATCGTAGACTACTGATTGTTGAGAGGGTTTTCACATGTCTACATAACAGGCTCAAAATCCCCTCTGGACCAGGCTACTGGCACCGGATTATACTAGTGTAGAAGGCAATTTGACTTGAGCCATCTTACTTCTACAGAGGAAGACTGGCAGTTCTTGTTCTTAGCAGTTAGCACTGTCAGCCAGTGCCAAGTGGCATGATCTCCAGTCTCCACACAACAAAGGCATTACCTGTCTAATTGGTGGGGTAACTGCTCTTTATGGACATCCTCGTGGCTTAACTACACAAACAGATTGATGGCCTGAACTGATAGTTCCTCCTGGAAGAAGCCACCAATCACACCTGACTGAAGCTGCCAAGGCAGGCCAGCACATGTTATCATAACACTGTTTAAACACAAACAAAAGGGCAATCCGGTAATCCCCAATTAACTAGCTCAAAGAATGTCCCACCTTTGAGTAACTGGTGACCATTAATGAGTTACAAAAATCACCCCGCAGTAGCCCGCATGTAGAAATTACTAGCCCGCAGACCGCCTCGCCCCGCAGTGACCTGACCCGCAGACCGCCCCGCCCCACACAAATTGAAACTTAACCCGCACCGCACCGCAACAACAACAAAAATCCAGCCCGCGGGGCCCGGGTTGCGGGCCCCTGCGGGCCAAAACGCGCCCCGGCTTTAAGTGGATACTACCGTGAAGATCCGTGACAGCAAGACTGTGACGCAAGAGCCAGCTTACTGCCGCCAGCAACTCACCGAGAGGTTCGTTACAGAGTGGTTGGTGAAATCGATGTCACGTCAGCCTTGACCAAAAAAAGCAACTGGACGAAGCCATTGCCAGTGGGTCTCGTCTCGGGTTCGTCAACCAAAGAACATCGCCGCACCAAGTCATGCTGAGCTTGACAGCTTTTCCGTGGACTTATCCTGGGTGACACAAAGCCTGTTGTGTTGTCCCTTCTGCCCCCGTACAGTGATGGGTTTGTTCCCAAACAGGCCCAGGTAAATTTTCCAGCCGTGCTTTCGGACATGTTCCAGGATGAGCTGTACAAACAGCCGTTCCATGTCTTCCTGGAGAAGTGTTCGTCTGTCACGTTGGCTGTCACACTTCAACAGGCGGAGGCAGTGGAGATGGCGACAAGGGCTCAGGCCAACTCACGACTGTGGCCAAAGTTCAGGGCTGGCACGGTGACTGCATCAAGGTTTCACAAAGTGTGCCACACCGACCCCTCTCAACCAGCACCAAGTACGATCAAGGACATCTGCTACCCGGATCGACACCTGACCACACCAGCCATACGATGGGGCATCAAGCATGAGAACGTTGCGAAGACTGCTTATCGCAAGACGATGACCGGGCGTGCCAACATCTCCATGCGGGACTCTGGATTAGTCATCCACAACCGATATCCAGAGATTGGGGCTTCTCCCGATGGAGTCGTCCGATGTGACTGCTGTGGGGAAGGCAGTCTCGAAGTGAAGTGCCCCTATCTCGTGCGTGACGAGGTCCTGCGTGAGGTAAAGGAAGGCGCCACATGTTTGGCAAAGAATGCAGATGGCACCCTACACTTGCAAAAAGGACATGCCTACTACTACCAGGTACAGTGTCAGCTGTTTGTGTGTGGGCACAGCTATGGAGACTTTGTTGTGTGGACACAGAGGTCCTATCACTGCGAGCGCATCTACAAGGATGACATTCTCTGGGAAGAGATGGTACCAAAAGCCCGACACTTCTTCCGAGTAGGTGTGCTACCTGAACTGCTGGGAAAATGCCACACACGTCCACCCCTGGTTGGCTGTGCTGTGAACTCGGACACTGTGAACACTGGTGAGGCTGCACAAGCAGTGTGGTGTTACTGCCGGAAGGAGGAGTGTGGCGAGATGGTGGCCTGTAACAGTGGCAGCTGTCAGTATGAATGGTTTCACGACATGTGTGTGGGTGTGCTGTCAGAACCAAAGGGAAAGTGGTTTTGCCCTGAATGCCGAAAGAACAAACGCAAACAGAGAATGGAGAAATGCTGAATCATGAATGTCCAAGAGAACAGGAAAAAACACAGAAAAATAGCATGTCTGACATGTCTGCAGTTTTTCATTTCACATGAAAATCCTAGCTGCACTGATGAGTCCTGGGGGGACGAAACATGTTACTAACAGACAGGTGCAATTACAATATATATATTCATATCAATCACAGTGACACACCAATTACAGCATACCACTTTCATCACAAAACTAAGTATTCCTTTTAGTGTCTGTATTGATATAATCAGGTTCAACCTAAAATCCAGATATATAAAATATCAACCAAAAATAATGTAAATGTGTATTTATTTTTAGAGCATGTTTATTTACACATGTAATTTCAAACATTTATTGTTTTCCATTCAAAGGTTAATTATAATAAAATTTGTAAATGTTATTCTTACCAGAAGCTTTAGTCTTTACACAAAATTATAGCTACCTGGTGCTACACAGCAACTAATATTAAACAGACATGTTTCGTCCCCCCAGGACTCATCAGTGCAGCTAGGGTTTTCACGTGAAATGAAAAACCGCAGACATGCTTTTTTTTTCTTGGATATTATTCCACACATACTACTGCGTGCCATCTCCTACCATTGTGCAATCTCACTAGTCAAATGGAACGATTGGCCCATTCAAGTTTGTAAGTGCACAGCAGACAGTGGCTATTTTGTCAATCGTGGTGATTCCTTTTCCATCATTGACGAAGAGAAAGTCAATTGGCACTGTTTCTCCCAGAAAGGTGTACTTCTGACGAAGCAGGCCAATAACACACTCAACATGGATTCGCAGATGAGCGAGTTTTCGTGGTCGCTCAAGCTCGACTGCTGGCATTTGGCTCTTCCCCTTTGTGAAGGCAGGCATTTTGATGGTTGCCATCATCAGTCCCACACTGTCATTCACATCAAACCCTCTGTCGGCCATCACAACGTCACCTGGGAGGAGGTGGTCGAGGAAACCACAGCGTTCGGTGAGGTACTTGTCACCGACTCGGCCAGCCCAAGCTCTCGGCAAGAAGGAAATGGTCCCTTGTGGCGTAATTCCTGTGAGGAACTTCACCGTATTGTATAGGTGTATTGTCTAGGCGAGCTCTGTTAGCAGCACGATCAACTTTGCGCTCGTATCGTGACAAACTGGTTGCTCCATCTGACGGCTTGAGCTTGTCGTGGCCAAGGTTTATGGTGGGTGCCCAGTCACAGTTTGTTTTGTCATACAAACTGGCAGGCTTGCCTACAAAACAATATATAAAAAACATTAAAACATGCACTGAGAATATTTAATAAATACGTAATGTGTATTGACATTGTTTTACTGTCTTATGGCTTAAAACCCACTATAGCATTGATACACAATACACAATAAAATTGTGACTAATACATCCATAAAACTGTCAGCAGGTATTTTACTGTATAAAATGTTAGTGTTACTCAGTCAATGTTATATTTTTATTATATTGTATTAATAAAGAACTGTATAGTTCTATGTTTATAAATTTGCTAGTCAATCAATTACATAGGCTATGGTTGCTATGGAATTTATGGCACAACACAGCCATACATAGCATAGCCATAGGTGATAGGCAAAGCCATGGGCATGGGCATGGGCTCAGTCACAGGCTGTTACTGTTAGATAGACAGACTGTTAGTTACACGAACCTGACTTATTTTTATGTATGTAACATTTAATAATTTGTACGGCCTTAACATTAATCTTACTTACCAGTCACAAAGTGCAACGAACATACACGAGTGTATGGGTAGTTGGACGGCTTAATGTCTGACCGGCCTATGTTGGAAAGCCAGACACGCTGTCGTTCCTCCGAAAGTTGTCGAGTTTGTTCCCTTGCGTATGGCGAATTGTGGGCAGTCTGAAGTACGACAAATGACTGTCTCTGTCAGCTCGTTTGCCGCAAGCAAATACTCCACAAAAGTTTACCATCCTTCGCGAATAACGGTGTAACGATGAAAAGAATAGATTTACTGCATCAGTGAACATTCACAATGCGGGTACGCGGGGGGCGGTCTGTACTTTGAGATTGACTAACCCTTTTGTTTTGATGCGCCTCTGAGCTTGGTTTCCAAGGATTTAGGCGCAATAGAAGTTATATTATTATTATTATTATTATTACTCCTGCGCTTGTACTCTAAGATGGCAGACCGCAAAAATGGTGACGTCACACGCACAGCCTCTATAGACGTGCTAACTGGCAGTGAGCAGTCAAAACGCGATTCTGACTAACTGGCAGTGAGCAGTCAAAACGCGATTCTGAGCCAGTCTATCTTCCTGGCGAAGTCACGCAGCCAGGCGAGAATCAGTTAAGCGAGTCTAATTAAAACGCGGCAAATCCTGACAATACGTTACATATAACTTCATAAATTGATGACGCTGTCGCGCTTACATTTATCCGGGCGTTAAATTTTATCCGGGTACTGTTTATGTGCATATGTAAGGCATACTATTTGGCACCAGTAGATCACATAGTGATAAATAATATCCAGTAGTTAAATATGTTTCGTTTGTTGTCGTAATACGAGCGTTATAGTTAGAGCACATAATTATAATTTGCTATTTCAGATTTGTGATCAAGTAAAAGGGTAAGTCACGTGACGTGTGCGTAGAGAGGAAACTGTTTTACGACAGAAATTGTTTATGTCTGTGGGAAGCAAACATTTTATAATTTGTGTGTATATATATATATAGACATATATATATACATATAAACATACATAACGCCCCAAATAAATGAAAACGCGACAGTCGTAGCTGGTGCTAAATACATTTCCCTAGATACGCGCACGCGCAGAAATGTCACCCGGATATAATTTAACGCCCGGATAAATGTAAGCGCGACAACGCTTTAATTCATGAGTATACCAGTGTTGCCATCTAGCGAATAACATTCAGAAGGGCCATTCAGAGCCAGACTAGCGAAGTCACGCAGCCAGAGCGAGAGTCGGTTATGCGAGACTAAAGCGAGACCAGTCGGTGTCGAATGAAACGGAACTGAAAGTGGATAATGTAGTACGAATGATTGGTCTCGGAGATTGCAGCCAACTTAATCACAGACGCAACAAGACTACAAGTCAACAGTGCGGTTGTATCTGCAGAAAAACTTAAACAATTAATAGTCTTCAGATCAGAATGTTTGATCTGTTCGAAACTTCATACCGGTAAACTAAACTTTACCGTTTAAACATGGCCGTCACCAGTCCTACTCTGGCTCTGGTGGTTCTGGTTGTACCGAACTGAAGCCGGTCGCAAAGACTCTCACGTTGGTTCCGATAGTTCCTGAAGGATTCTTCGAGACACACATACACGTAGCCAGCAAATGTCACAGTGTATCACTAACTGAAGAAGGATATATGCGTGGGGAATACACGTATGTCGGTTGGTTGTGACACTGACAGTTCTCCACTTCCGCCGTCCGGCTTCTCAAGTTGCCGTTGTTACTAGTGTTAGCCATTCAGGTGTACGCTAATTAAATGCCCTAACATGTTCACCCAGCGTGAGTCGTCTGACCCAGGTAACAGCTGCTTACCTATCTTAAGCTTCAAGTCGTGAGAGTACTCAGTAAGCGTGAAACTGTTGGTGTCAAGCCATTGCTGTTTGTCACAAGTGTTAGTTACTGAGCTAACTAGTCGCACAATCTGTCACGATGCCACAACCAGTGTGCACAGACGTACAGCTTCTGCAACGATTCCTTTGCCTTGGCAAGGACAGTGCAGTTTATCACTGCCAAACGGATATAGCATCACAGAACTATTCCAACCATGATGTGCAAATTGTTGAGGCAGTGCTCCGCCTTGACAATGGAGGCTCTCTCGCCATTGATACTATCCTCAGTTTCAGCCGAGAGGCTCGGGCTGCCGTAAGACATCCAACATTGTTTGCCCTGGCAGTGTGTGCAAGGTGCAGTGACCAAGATACAAAGACTCGGGCATATGAGGCACTGTCAGACATCTGTCGCATACCCACAGATCTATTCTACTTTCTCTCGCAACATATCAAAGTAGGTCAGTTGGGTACACCGCAGGGTAAAGGCTGGGGTCGTGCTGTTCGTCGTGCTCTGTCTCGCTGGTATCTTGACAAGCCTGATGAACTTCAACTTGCCCGTCATGTCACCAAATACCCACACCGCCATCGGTGGCATCACCGGGACGTACTCAAAGTAGCGCATGTCAAGTCCCCAACACAGAACGCTGCACTCGGCTTCATTCTTGAATACATCCGTCACGGCCTTGGACATGCTGAACGCAGGTTCAGAAGTCAAACAGATGATGTGAGACATGTGGCTGCATTCTTGAGAGCTGTCAAGAATGTCAAGTCACGGTCGTTGGGTGATGCTGAGTTGGCGTCGGTCATTAGAACTCACCGACTGAGCCGAGAACATGTCCTCACAGAATCGTTGAGTTCCACCGAGATCTGGAAGGCTCTCTTGCCTCACATGCCAATGATGGCAATGATACGAAACTTGGGCAAGATGACATCGCTGGAGATCCTGAATAGTGGCACAGAGGAAGCTGCCCACGTGATCAAAAAACTTCAAAACAAAAAACAGCTGAAGTCAGCTCGTGTACATCCGTTCTGCCTGCTGCATGCGTTGCGCACATACAAGAATGGCCACGGGGACAAGGGTGCCCTGGAGTGGAAACCAAACAGTGACATTGTAAAGGAGCTGGAACTTGCCTTCTACCAGTCTTTCACTATCACCAGACCTACAGGTCAGCGCTTCCTGCTGGCAGTGGATGTCACTAACTCTGCCGAAGGATGTCAGATCGACCCACCCACTGCCGCAGCCGTCCTGGCCATGCACGTTGCAACTACAGAAAGAGAATTTGAAATTGTGTACGTCGCTGAGGAGATCAGGTCTATGAACATCAATCCTTCTATGAACCTGAATGATGTGATGAACCTGATGGCATGCCGGGCTGACCCCACATATACATCATGTGACTGCTCAAAGCCCATTCAGTGGGCTCTCGACGAAGACAAGGACTTTGACGTAATCATAATATTCACGAGCTGCAGCACGGTTACATGGGGTACAGATGCAATGATGACTCTGCGTGATTACCGCCAACGTCCCAATACTCGGCGCACTAAGCTGGTTGTTGTCACCATGACCACCAATGATTCTTCCATCGGTGATGTCACTGATCATCTCGTTCTCAATATTGTTGGCTTTGACAGCAGTGGCCTGGAGGTGATCAATGATTTCATCCGACGAGTGTCATAAGACTGTCACTCCGCACACGGAGTAAGAGAAGATGTCAACATAGACGTGTCATAAGACTGTCACTCCACACATGGAGTAAGACAGGATATCAACATAAACGTGTCATAACACTGTCACTCCATACATGGAGTAAGACAGGACATCAACATAGATGTGTATCATAAGACTGTCATTGCACACACGGAGTAAGACAGGTCATCAACATAGATGTGTGTCATAAGACTGTCAGTTGAACATTACACCTGGACACTTGGGTAGTAGACAGACAGTAGTTTAGTAATTTTTGTATGATTTTCACACCATGCGGGTAAACAGTAATTAAGGTAGGTAGTATGGATTCCACCAAAAATCTTTAGTTTTCAACACACATCAACCATATTTGGTATGCAGATACATACCAACATAGTTGAGGTTTATTTTCATGTTTCGCATAAATTATGCAAATTAGGTATCCAATATGGCCGCCATGATAGGGAAAATTAGGTATTTTTTGCCGCGCTCTAACCAAAAACATATTCAAGTTATAAGCATGTAATTTAGCACAGGGATTACTGTTATGCATATCTACTACATGAATATCACAGAAATCAGATATTTTTGTCGAAAAAACCTATTTTGTGTAAATTGTTCACATATTTAACGCGGTGCAAATGTTTTGCAGTTATACCCAGTATTTATTCTACTAGAGCGCAGCAACTTTAAGTACTCACAGCAAAAATGGTATTCCGAGAAAACGATGATAAGGTAATTTTTATAACAAAATTCTGCCAAAAGCCTCCGAAGAAACCTCAATATTGCCACTTTTTCAGCTAATATACTAACTGCATATTAAGGTAAGGATATGAAAGTACATAAATAGCAGTCCTTTAAAAAAAAAAGTCCTTCAAAAATCACTTTGAATCCATACTACCTACCTTAATATTAGGGAGCACAAGTGCACTATAAAATATTAATAAAACATGTTGTGGTAACACGATTCAGTTCATTTATTATTCCAATTGTTCTTGACAGTTTATTACATATTTGATCAATGTGTCTTTTCCAGTTTAGGTGTTTATCTAACATTAATCCCAGAGAATTAAAATGATCTACACATTCTAATGGTGTCATCTATATATTCAATTGCAATCTTGGAGTTTGTTTCTGAAGATGATAGAACATCATGCATTTTGATTTACTAATATTTAATGAAAGTTAGTTTACTTTTAACCATACGCTTATTTTATCAAATTCAGCATTGGTATCATTAAAATGATTAGATTGTGTATTGAAAGAACTCAATGAGCTTGATTAAATTGAATCGGCATATAGAAATAATTCAAAACATTTATAGTTACAAGTACAATATCATTTATACATATCAAAAATAGAAGAGGACCTATTATAGAGCGCTAAGGCACCCCTGTAGTGATCAGTGACGAATCACATGATGTGCCTTCCATTTCAACATACTGTGTCCTATTGTCATGTGGAGCGCAGTAGCGCAGCGATAAGTACTCCAGATTCTTGACTGAGAGAACACGGGTTCGAATCCTGTGCGGCGGTGTTGAACCTTGGGCAAGTTCATTTACTCTAAATTGCTTCAGTTCACTCGGCTGTATGAATGAGTACCTGGCTATAGACAGTGGTGGATATTTGTGTACAAATATTTTTGCGTATTAATTGCAGCGTGGCTGAATGCTTCCCAGATAAGTCAAGATGGTGTTCGATTGAACAGGTCTGCCAGGGAGTAAAGTGTAAAGTGCTTTGAGCAGTCCTGAGGACTGGATACTGCGCTATATAACAACTTACCTTTACTTTGGTCAAGTAGCTCTTTATGAGACCATATGCACATCTTCTTGCTCTGTAATATGAGTTTGTTAATTAAAATTTCATGGTCTAGTGTATCAAAGGCTTTTGATAAATCTAATAATATGGCTATGAGAATTTCACGGGTGATTTTATCAATTAGTTCTAATGCAGCTAGTTCCGTTGAGTGTCCCTTTCTAAATCCGTATTGACCGTTGAAAAATAGATTTTGAAAGAATGTATATAGCTCATTAAACAAAATGTTTTCGATTACCTTTGATAAAACAGGCAAAAGTGATTTGGGTCGATAATTTCTAAATACACTATCAATTTATTTTTTGAATAATGGGATTACCTTTGCTACTTTTAGATTGTCTGGAAATATTCCTGTTTCAATAGTTTGATTTATTATTAGTGTAAATGGCTGTTAAAACTTCTTTTAAAAATTTCAATAATTGAGTAGATATACCATCAATTCCATGATTGGATTTTGCATGTAGGTTATCAATAATATTATATTTCACTTTTGTTCACATTTTCAAAAATAAATTCTGAATTGTGTTTAGCAGTTAAATACTTTGTAAAAGAAATATTAATTGGACTATGTATTTTGTTGGCGAGATTTTGCCCAGTGTTTGTAAAGAAGTTCTTAAAATGATATACAATGGTTGCTTTATCTTTGACTTGTTTTTTATTCACAGTAAACGCTTCTGGAAATGTTGTTTTGTGCTTTATTGGTAGTCCTGTTTAAGATGTCATTTATTGTTAACCAAGTTTTCTTTATGTTTGTTTTGTACTAATTAAAACACCTTTCGTAGTAGTTCTTCGTGTATCGAATTCTACTTTTCAATACAGTATTGTATTTGGGTAATTCGGTTTTTATTAATATATATTCCCGTGAATGTGTCCAATAGACACATTTCACTGCCACAAACTCAACTTTCTATACACGTGTTCCTAAGAGGTGTAGCAGTTACAATGCACATTTATTTTCAATTAATACACCTATTTATGTACAAAATAATGTGTTTGTGCATACACGGAATATCCATTTTTTGCATATGAACCTCGATAACTTTTGTGGGCAAGTTTAGAATTGGCGTTGCATTGCACTTAATTGAGTTGGCTACTGGTGTCTGATGTAAATACTGTACAAAAATACAGTTTTTATTTGATTCGCTGGTAATGAAGTTGGTAGAGTCATTGTCAGTACTGTAATTGATTACATAAATGGCCCTTAGTCTGTAACTTAACCATTTCAGTACTACAGCCATGATCATTTTACATTCCGTCGTCATGGTAACCAGCAATCTAAGATGGCGACCAAGATTTCAACATTTTTGTTTTGTTCAACGTTTCGTCAATATCGTCTCGGACTTTGTACCTAAGTTCGCCGACATCGTCATTGTGTTGATCGTCAACATCCGACAAAGATTCTTCACTAAAACTATCAAATAATCTGTCCAAGCAGACGGTGGAAAATCGCTTGTTGAAATAATGTCATTCGCCATTTTGATAATCCATAATTTAAACCGCAAAAATTTCCGCAAACTATTATTGAGCGATAATCCACAATGAGCACTAGGTAATTTATTCGCCATGACAACCATACACAACAAGTGGCTCCACGTAATGGATAATTATTACTAAAACAATTTGAATAGCGAACATAGTCAATGCCACCACACAGGCCTGTCGTACTGAAGCGTAACACTCCGCATGGCCGATGTAGCAGCCTGTCGTACTGAAATGTTTAACCCTTAGATGCTGCATAAAGAACACGTTGCACTGATTTGATGCTTAGATTTTATTGTCGACTGATTTACAGTGGTGTGAGAAGCATGTGCTCAGCTTCTGTGTAACTAGTGGATCTATAGCAGTAGTTACAGAGTGAGTGACTAGGAGGCAGCACCGACTGCTACTGCGAGGGATCGGAGGATGTGGTCTGCCACCGTGTCGATGCCAACCATGTGCTTAGCCTGCGTGAACACAGTCGGTCCATCCTGCCTCATCACAGCCGCATCACGTCTCATCACCTGGCAAACAAACATCTCCATCACACCTCGTCATCTGGCAAACAAACATCTCCATCACACCTCATCACCTGGCAAACAAACATCTCCATCATATTTTATTACCCGACAAACAAACATCTCCATCACACCTCATCACCTGGCAAACAAACATCTCCATCATATTTTATCACCCGGCAAACAAACATCTCCATCATACCTCACCACCTGGCAAACAAACATCTCCATCACATCTCATCGCCTGACAAACAAACAGCTTCATCACATCTCATCACCTGGCAAACAAATATCTTCATCACACCTTATCACCTGGCAAACAAACATCTTCATCACATCTCATCGCCTGGCAAACAAACATCTTCATCACATCTCATCGCCTGGCAAACGAACAACTCCATCACATCTCATCGCCTGGCAAACAAACATCTTCATCACATCTCATCGCCTGGCAAACAAACATCTTCATCACATCTCATCACCTGGCAAACAAACATCTTCATCACACCTTATCACCTGGCAAACAAACATCTCCATCACATCTCATTACCTGGCAAACAAACATCTCCATCACACCTGGTCACCTGGCAAACAAACATCTCCACCCCACATCATCACCTGGCAAACAAACATCTACATTACACCTCATCACCTGGCAAACAAACATCTCCATCACACCTCACCATCTGACCTGACAAACAAACATCTCCATCACACCTCACCACCTGGCAAACAAACATCTCCATCACATCTCATCGCCTGGCAAACAAACATCTTCATTAAATCTTATCACCTGGCAAACAAACATCTTCATCACATCTGATCATCTGGCAAACAAACATCTGCATCACATCTTATCACCTGGCAAACAAACATCTCCATCACATCTCATCGCCTGGCAAACAAACATCTTCATTACATCTTATCACCTGGCAAACAAACATCTTCATCACATCTGATCATCTGGCAAACAAACATCTCCCTCCCACCTCACCACCTGGCAAACAAACATCTTCATCACACCTCATCACCTGGCAAACAAACATCTCCATCACACCTCACCACCTGGCAAACAAGCATCTCCATCACATCTGATCATCTGGCAAACAAACATCTCCATCACATCTTATCACCTGGCAAACAAACATCTCCATCACATCTCATCGCCTGGCAAACAAACATCTTCATCACATCTCATCATCTGGCAAACAAACATCTCCCTCCCACCTCACCACCTGGCAAACAAACATCTCCATCACATCTCACCACCGGGCAAACAAACATCTCCATCACATCTCACCACCTGGCAAACAAACATCTCCATCACACCTCACCACCTGGCAAACAAGCATCTCCATCACACCTCATCACCTGGCAAACAAACATCTCCATCACACCTCATCACCTGGCAAACAAACATCTCCATCACACCTCATCACCTGGCAAACATCTCCATCACACCTCACCACCTGGCAAACAAACATCTCCATCACACCTCATCACCTGGCAAACAAACATCTCCATCACATCTCACCACCTGGCAAACAAACATCTCCATCACACCTCATCACCTGGCAAACAAACATCTCCATCACACCTCATCACCTGGCAAACATCTCCATCACACCTCACCACCTGGCAAACAAACATCTCCATCACACCTCATCACCTGGCAAACAAACATCTCCATCACATCTCACCACCTGGCAAACAAACATCTCCATCACACCTCATCACCTGGCAAACAAACATCTCCATCACACCTCATCACCTGGCAAACAAACATCTTCATCACATCTCATCACCTGGCAAACAAACATCTCCATCACACCTGGTCACCTGGCAAACAAACATCTCCACCCCACATCATCACCTGGCAAACAAACATCTACATCACACCTCATCACCTGGCAAACAAACATCTCCATCACACCTCACCATCTGACAAACAAACATCTCCATCACACCTCACCACCTGGCAAACAAACATCTCCATCACAACTCATCGCCTGGCAAACAAACATCTTCATTACATCTTATCACCTGGCAAACAAACATCTTCATCACATCTGATCATCTGGCAAACAAACATCTCCATCACATCTTATCACCTGGCAAACAAACATCTCCATCACATCTCATCGCCTGGCAAACAAACATCTTCATTACATCTTATCACCTAGCAAACAAACATCTTCATCACATCTGATCATCTGGCAAACAAACATCTCCCTCCCACCTCACCACCTGGCAAACAAACATCTCCATCACATCTCACCACCTGGCAAACAAACATCTTCATCACACCTCATCACCTGGCAAACAAACATCTCCATCACACCTCACCATCTGACAAACAAACATCTCCATCACACCTCACCACCTGGCAAACAAACATCTCCATCACATCTCATCGCCTGGCAAACAAACATCTTCATTACATCTTATCACCTGGCAAACAAACATCTTCATCACATCTGATCATCTGGCAAACAAACATCTCCATCACATCTTATCACCTGGCAAACAAACATCTCCATCACATCTCATCGCCTGGCAAACAAACATCTCCATCACATCTCATCACCTGGCAAACAAACATCTCCATCACATCTCACCACATATGTGAACCGCTGCAGTGAACCTGGTGTTAAGTCACACAGGCATATTTTGCACGAGCCACAGTTAACTGTGTCATGTCCCATCAGTTTTGTGACTTGGGAAGAAATGCATATTTTATTATGTCACCTTTCAATGTCCAATTTACTTTCCTCTACAAATAATCCCAAATTTATCAAATATCTGCATTGACGAACCCACAGTATAAAAAACAATAGACGACCTCCATCATTTTTCAAAACAAATGGAAAACTAGTAAAGATATTTCAACAACTGAGGCATCTTTTCAAAGCTTATCTGTGGAATCCAAAAAGGTAAAAAATTTGATTTTACAAATGTGCCATTTTGCTGTGGCAAGTCATACGTCTGTTATACACTCACATTGAGGTCAGCCCCAACGGCCTCAGCCAAGTCTGTCTTGTTGATCACAAGTAGGTCACTTTGTGTGATGCCAGGGCCCCCCTTGCGAGGGATCTTATCACCCCCTGAAGCAGAGAAACAGAACTCCAACATGTGACTGAGGAGAGTGCATATTTGTCAGCTTTGTTTAGCTCAACTTATGTCAGTTATTAAATGTAAGAAATGAAATCTAGGTTTTAGTCGGTGGGATATTAGTAGTAATGGTGGTCAATTTATTGCATGGCTATTATGGTAAAAACATCCTTTGATTTTCTTAGACTTGTACAATGTAGGATGTAGAGCTGGCAACAAGAGTTACACTGTCGGACACAGAACTTATATTGTTCTCCTGTATGAATTACTGTTAGATCCTTGATCACGGAACCGTTTACCATGCCCAGTTTCCTCTTTTCCTTTTTACATCTCAATGTGTCACAATAAACGTGTTCATACTTTCTCTACGAGAATCTTCATTCTATAATGTCGCTGTACGCACAGCCCAGTACACGACATTAATTGGCAACGAGGTAAACTGACAACTCTACGAGTTACTTTGAACTAGACTACGTCTAATTTCTGTGTGAAAATGGAAACTGTCGCCGACGTCGCAGATTTTTCGCTGGAGCCGACTGACAGCGCAGGCCATCGCTGGGAGCGTTGGGTGAGGCGCTTTGAGAACTTTGTGGTGGCTAAAGACATTCAGAACGATACAAGAATGAGAGCGATGTTGCTTCATTATGCTGGTGAGGCAGTGTTTGAATTGAGTGAAGCAGTGGGGGTGACAGAAAATGATGATTTCGCAGAAACCAAGCGGAAGCTCACTGCTTACTTCAGGCCGCAGTGCAATGAAGAATATGAAATATTCAAGTTCCGACAGGCTGAACAGACGTCGTCAGAGACGCTGGACCAATTCAATGAACGATTGCAGCAACTAGCCAAAAACTGTAAGTTCCATGAGAAAGACAGAGAAGTGAAGTCGCAAATCATCCAAAAATGTGCGATGTCAAAAGTGCGTGACAAGGGGTTAAGTGAACCTACAATCACGCTAGAGAAGTTACTGACGTTCGGGCGCACACTGGAAGCTACGCTACAGCAGTCGAAGATCATGAGAAACTCTTTTTCGTCCGTGCCGAGTCCTGTCCACGCCATATCGAGTGACGAGGGGCGGCGCAACTCTTCACGTGGAGGTTTCAGCTTTGGTCGCCAGGTGGCGACACACAGAGATCGCAATCCACCAAGAAAGCGTTTTCCGCCTGATCGCCAAGGGACGCCACATCGAGACGATCGACCAGTGGTGAGCAGTCAGCAGCGGTACAGACGTCACAAGGGGGCAGCACCGGCATGCTCAGGCTGTGGTGGACCGCCACACGACGATCGACGAATGTGCAAAGCTTGGGGCAGGAGATGCTACAAGTGTCAAAAGCTAAATCACTTTGCTAATGTGTGCAATGCAAACACTCAACAGACACACTTAGTAGAAAATGACACGCAATGTCAAGTTATGTGAAGACACATACACACTTGGCCTGTATCACACAAGTGCCACCCACACCATACCACTGTACATTTGCAATGTCCAGATAGAGGTAAGTGAAGTGGCTATGGAGATAGATACCGGAGCAGCAGTTTCGCTTATATCGGGGGATGAGTGGGCTAAAATCTGCAAGACATCTGTGCTCACTCTCGACACGCGTAACGTTCCGAGGTTGCGAACGTACGCAGGTACCACACTTGAGCCTTTAGGGCGAGCACAGGTGAACGTTTGTAACAACAATCAACAGCACAGGCTGCAGGCAATCGTAGTGCCTGGGTCGGGACCTAACCTGCTGGGAAGGGACTGGCTAACAGTGTTGAAAGTGAACTGGGCTACCGTGAACCAGGTAGACAGAGAGGACTTTCTAAAGCCTTACGAATCAATGTTCAGTGAGGGACTAGGCACTCTAAAGGGGCTGACTGCGAAGTTCTACGTTGATGATACGGTTAAACCGAGGTATTGTAAACCTCGACCTGTACCTCTTGCTTTACGAGCCAAAGTAGAGGACGAGCTAGATCGTATGCAGAAGGCTGGAATCATCCGTCCTGTGGAGTATTCTGAGTGGGCCGCGCCCATTGTACCGGTCTTGAAGTCTATCGGCGCAGTCATAATCGACTATAAGGTAACCATCAACAGAGCCGTCAAGGTAGACAAGTACCCGATCCTGAACGTATCTGATCTGTTTACAAAATTAGCAGGTGGTACACTGTACACCATGCTGGACATGAGCCATGCGTATCAACAGGTCGTACTGGATGAAGAATCACGTCCGTTGACTACAATCAACACGTCGAAAGGGCTATTCGCATTCGAACGTCTGCCTTTCGGTGAGTTCTTCTCCAGGTATCTTCCAGAGAATCATGGAGCAGTTACTACAGAACATACCCATGACTGTCTTCCTGGTCACAGGAAGAACGCCAGAAGAGCACGATCGTAATCTGGCTACTGTGCTAACGCGACTACAAGACGCAGGGTTACGCCTGAAGAAGGAGAAATGTGCACCTATCTAGGTCATGCGATTGATGCTGAAGGTATTCATCCTACGGAAGACAAAGTGCGAGCAGTACAGAACACGCCTGCACCACAGAATGTACAGGAGTTGAGGAGTTATCTAGGACTCATTCACTACTATCACAACTTCTTGCGCAATCTCAGTACGCTGCTTGCTCCGCTGCATGAAATGACACGCCAACACACAGTGGAGTCCGACGCAACAAAAGGCTTTCGATGAGTCTAAGGCACTGCTTGTTTCTTCAGATGTGTTTGTACACTACAACCCTGAACTGCCAATCATCTTGAGCAGTGACGCATCTCCTTACGGGATTGGAAGCGTACTGTCACACAGATTGCCCGATGGCAGCGACAAGCTTATCGCATACGCATCACGCTCTCTCTCCACAGCGGAAAAGAAGTACGCACAGCTGGAAAAGGAAGCGTTGTCATTGGTCTTTGGGATATCCAAGTTCCATAAGTACCTTTACGGGAGGGACTTCACGTTGCAGACCGACCACAAGCCGTTGGTCGGGCTGTTGAAGGAAGATCGTGCCATCTCCGCAATGGCTAGTGCACGCATTCAGAGATGGACACTAACACTAAGTAACTATCAGTACCATCTGGAGTACAGACCGGGTACGAGTATCTGTCATGCAGACGGATTGAGTCGCTTGCCGCTACCAGACATTCCTGAACGAGTACCAGTCCCGGAGGAAGTGGTTCTAGCACTTACAACCATGAACGATACACCCATCACGGCAGAACACATCGCTAAATAGACAGCAACTGATCCGATGCTGTCACAAGTTCTACGGTTCGTGGAAGGAGGATGGCCTAGCGATGTACCACGCGAGTGGGAGAGTTACACTCGAAGGAAAGACGAACTGAGTGTCCAACACGGGGTGCTGATGTGGGGAGCAAGAGTCATCGTACCACCAAAGGGTCGTGACATGTTGTTGAAAGAACTACACGAGACGCATCCGGGCATAGTGAAGATGAAGGCGTTAGCCCGAAGCTACCTCTGGTGGCCAGGTTTGGACGCTGAAATCGAGATGTGAGTTAAGGACTGCACGACATGCCAAATACACAGCAAACAACCACCAGTGGCACCACTGCATCCATGGGAATGGCCGGGACGAACGTGGCATCGAATACACATTGATTATGCGGGACCATTCGAGGGACGTATGATACCCATCATAGTCGATGCTCACAGCAAGTACATCGATGCACACGTTGTATCAGCTGCGACAACCAGTGCAACTCTCACGAAGCTAAGACAGACGTTTGCGATTTTGGGTCTACCAAGCACAGTGATATCAGATAACGGAAGCTGTTTCACCAGTGAGGAGTTTGAACAGTTTTGTCGAGCTAACGGAATCAAACACATCAAGTCTTCACCTTATCACCCATCCAGTAATGGCTTAGCTGAACGCGCCGTTCAGACTGTAAAAGCAGGGTTGAAGAAGACAAATGGCAACCTAGAAGATCGTCTCTACACCTTCCTAGCACGCTCAGGGTAACTCCACAAGCTACAACCGACAGAGCTCCAACAGAGTTTGTGTTGAAGACACCACCGAGCACACGACTGGATCTTCTACGACCATCCATTCAGAACCGGGTCTTGCACAAACAGGAAGAAGACAAAGAACGCCACGACCAGAGAGCAGTGGAGCGAAGTTTCATGACAGGAGACTGTGTCTTGGCGTTGAACTTTCAGGGACAACCGAAATGGGTCGCTATGGTGATAGAGAACCGGCTGGGTCTGCTGACCTTCTGCAGGATGACAGAGTGTGGAAGCATCACCAGGATCATTTGTGCGAGAGAAGGCCGATTGAGGCGACGGAAGAGCGTCAGGTACCACTGAGGGTTGAAGAGCCTCAACTTCCACCGAGGCTTGCAGAGCGTGAAGTACTACCTCGGTTCGAGCGAACAACAGCGACACCACCACTATCATCTGGCAACTCGAACGTGACTACGGGTACCGCCACAGGAGAGGTGATCTCAAGACCAACAGTTGAACGGTCACAGTCCTGTGTAGTACCAGACGTGGTAGTACCGCTGAGAAGATCACACAGAGTGGTGAAGCCACCGGACAGATTGAACTTGTAAAGTCTATATTACTGTCATAATGGACAATGCATAGATCAAGATAGCCAGAATAGACTAGGTTTTGGTAGCTGTAGCTAGTCGCGAGAGCACTAGATTAGTACTATAAACAATGGCATACTATCTACCTTAGATATGACATTGATACGTATAAGGGACTCTTGTTTGTGTTAAAAGTTTACATTTTTATAATTATACTAATTGTTTTTTTCTTAAAGGGGGAGGAATGTTAGATCCTTGATCGCGGAACCGTTTACCATGCCCCGTTTCCTCTTTTCCTCTTTACATCTCAATGTGTCACAATAAACGTGTTCATACTTTCTCTACGAGAATCTTCATTCTATAATGTCGCTGTACGCCCACGGTCAGTACACGATAATTACAAGTGTTTGTTAATATGTGTTACATTCTATATACTGGACATATTTCATTTTTGAAAGTTTATGTAACAGTTTCTTGCAGTGTTTGGTTGGAGGCAAGAAGTGATTTATTATTGAAAGCACTGCCCCATCTAGAGTGTGTGTTGCATATGTGGAATGGAAGGAACCTGCAACATCAATGACGTAGATGATGTAGTCTGCCAGCTCACGACTGAAGTTAGCAGCGAGATTATCTCCACCGGATTCAATGAGGATCATCTCAGGATCAAACTTGCGGGTCAGGTCTTTGGCTTCCTCCAGATTCAAAGAGTAATCCTGAAGTCAGAGATGTGTAATTGCTTATCATAAAATCATTATAAAACTGCAAAGAAAATAAGAGTATTGGGCTGATTAGTTGAACATTTTACTCAGTTTACACATTGTCTTCAAGTTCATTTTGTGAAATCAAATTTAGTCACATTGCTGCAATGTTATTCTTGTTTATACAATTAATAATGTTTTGTTTATTATTATATTAAATGTTATTAATATTTTCTGAATTAATTATTCTACCAAAAAATCATAAATGTTATAACAGTTATCTTTGTAAACTGTATTATATTTTCATTTTTTAAATGTTCACTTATATATTCTCACACGTTTCATCCAGTACGCATCGCTGATAGTAGCCTACCTCCCTGAGTGGTCTACACCCTGAGTGGCCTACCCCCTGAGTGGCCTACCTCCCTAAGTGGCCTACCTCTGAATGGCTTACCTCCCTCATAGTGGCCTATCCCCAGAATGGCCTATCCCCTGAGTGGCCTATCTCCCCAAGTGGCCTACACCCAAGTGGCCTACCTCCATGAGTGGTCTTCGCACTTGAGTGGCCTACCTCCCTGAGGGGCATACCTTCCTTATGGCCTGCCTCCCTGAGTGGCCTACCTCTCTGAGAGGCCTACCCCCTGAGTGGCCTACCTCTCTGAATGGCTTGTGCCCCCGAGTGGCCTCTCCCCCAAGTGACCTACCTCCCAAGTGACCTACCTCCCTGAGTGGACTACCTAACTTAGTAGCCTACCTCCCTGAGTGGCCTACCTCCATGAGTGGCCTACCTCCCTTATTGCCTATCTCCCTGGGTGGCCTACCTCCTTGAGTGGCCTACCTGCCTGAATGGCCTACCTGCCTGAGTGGCCTGCTCCCTGAGAGGTCTACCTCCCTGAGTAGTTTACCTCCCTGAGTTGCCTACCTCCCCTAGTGGCCTATCTCCCGAATAGCCTACCTACCTGAGTGGCCTCCTCCCTGAATGGCCTACCCCCTGAGTGGCCTACCTACCTGAGTGGCCTACCTCTCTGAATGGCTTACCCCCTGAGTGGCCTACCTCCCTAAGTGGCCTACCTCTCTGATGGCGGCATGAGGACATCCTCCCGTCTCCACGGCCCTCATCCTCTCCTCAGAAAGAGCCTTGTTCCTCACAAGAAACTCCCAGTCCTCCCTGCAAACAAACACTTTAACAAGATTGAACAAGATTGCCACCCAGAGAATGAACTCTAGGTGGCAGGTGGAAAAAGAAGCACTTTTGCTTATCGAGAGTCCACTTGCATGTCACTTCTACATCACCTTCACATCACTTCTACATCACCTTCACATCACTTGCACATCACCTGCACATCACTTCTACATCACCTTCACATCATCTGCACATTACCTTCACATCACTACTACATCATGTTCACAACACCTGCATGTCACCACCATATCACCTGTTTTACATCTGTTACCTGCACATCATCTATGAGTCACCTGACAGGTGGAGGTGTTGCTGAATGTTGTTTACTGATGACACAGATCTTGTAAAGATGTCATTAGTGATGTGTGATGACACAGATCTTGTGTGACTCACCTTGTGAAGATGTCGTTAGTGATGAAACAGATCTTGTGTGACTCACCTTGTTAAGTTGTCATTAGTGATGACACAGATCTTGTGTGACTCACCTTGTGAAGATGTCATTAGTGATGACACAGATCTTGTGTGATTCTCTCAACTGTTGACAGAGTGCGAGGACAATGGCTGTCTTGCCTGAGCCGACTGGTCCACCAATGCCCACCGTGAAGGCGCGCTGCAACAAGCATACATGATTGTACTTTTGTCTAGTTAGTTATAGAGCAGTGGTTGTTAATCTTTTTGGATTTGCAGGGCGACCCATGCTTTCTAACTGTTATAAGTTATAAAATAAAATTCTAAATTGGCATAAGGCAAAAAGTATGAGAACATTAATGTTATTAGTGTTGCTCGCTGAACATGGAGGAATCACCAAGTCTGCGCAGTTCATTGACACATCAACTAAGAATGAGGACCCCCTTGTAAACTGAAAACAAAGATGGCAGACAACAATGCTTGAAGGATATTATGCAAATTGGCTTCAAACTAATAAATAGGTAGAAAGGCTGCAGAATATCAGGTAGACTATTTAATATGACTGGACATGCATGGGGCACAAAAAGAAGGTTTGGACACTCACAGGAAACGCTTTAGTCGAGTAGAAATCAGCACATTTTTTTACCAAACCCGGACATTTTGGTTAAAAAGCCAATTTTTATTTTAAGATGACCAGTAGCATTTTTTTAGCTTCCAGAAAATATGCAACCAAAATCAACCCTGGGGAACCTCTGTTTTTTCATGAACAATATACGTAACATGTCAGTTGCTTTTTGTAACAGCTTCAGACAAAAGTAGTTTCCTTTCAAACAAGCAAAACAAACAGCAACTCATTAATCTCCTCTCTACTTACCTTCTGGTATCGAGGAGCATCAAATTGGCGAGGAAGGAGATGCAGTTACCACAATTGCGAAGTGTACCATAGATGATGCAGAATCCCACGAGAAGGTATGTGCCCGTGTGATGATACAGATCTGCTTGTAATCTTGCTTTACCATGCGCCTGAGAAGTCAACTATTTACATGCAAACCCAGCAAAGACTAATCAGTATCAGCACGGAAAGGAGATGTGTAAGTGCTTGCCATTTGCACTCGCTATGTCTGGCTGTGACACAACGTCAACTATTTACGGTATTGACAAAGCCAAACACATGAACGTTCTAGGATCTTCAACAGAGCTGAGAACATCCATTGCCATAGTCGGCAGTAACACTGCATCGTGTGCCGACATTGCAACAGCTGGGGAGCGGTATATGGTTTCGCTTTACACCAAAATCAACTGAAATGTAAGTCTCGACAACCTACGATACATGCACATAATTTCATCAAAGTTTATTGCCATTGAAAGAATGCCGCCGACAAGTCGAGCATGCTACTTCCATTCACACAAAGTGCACCTACAAGTTTCTACTTTGGTTAATCTGAAGACGGTATTGGACAGAAAGAAATATGGCTTCCATTGTTACGCACACTCAATAGTGCTCCTCATCACAGACAAAGAACCAACCAGCACCCGACCATCTACAAGAGGTCCGTTGCTCTTGCAAGTGCCAAGATAACCTGTGTGTGTCTTGCAACTGCTCAAAGAAGCGTCTTGCCTGTAGCGTCCTCTGCAAATGTCAAGGACAGTGCGCAAACGGCCCAACTCTTGTACAGCTACCTGACAGTGACGACGATGACAATGCTGATGATGATGTTTAACAAATAATGTATTAGAAGATTACAGGTAGGACATTCATGTGATCTCTCCCAGTTATATTCAAGATTCACTGTTTGGGGTATAAGTTACATTCAGGTGATCTTAGTTAAGATGTTAATTAAATCATAGAAAAACGTTTGGGATGGAGTGCTATATAAGAAATATATTACTAATTAATTAATTAATTGGTTAATTACTTACTTGATTAAACTCCATCATTAATATGTAGCTTAAGGCCAGACACCCCAGGTGAAATTATGTTTTTTGACAAAAAATACTGAAAATGGTTTTCTGCCAGATTATTATACCTTTGTATGCATACCATCTATAAAGTTCACTTCTATGACAATTACGTACCTCTAAGTGAGTTTTAATCATGGATCAAGCATGTCGATATCATGTAATGAAATCCATTATGCAATCTTTGACAGCCATTTTCTCAAAAACTTTTTTCTTCAAATTTCTTCATTTGGAAACGGGATATCTCTTGGAATAATTATGCTATATAAATAATGTTTTCAGTGTTGCATTAAGCATATTCTACTGTCTGCAATGATCAGACACTTTTTTTAAATCATGAATAGTTCGAAAAATATAGCCATATTTGTTGCAAAAAAAACAGATTTTTTTTGTATTTTACCAAAAAATTATTTCAAAAATAAAAACAAATTTTTTTAAATGCTCTGATTATTACACAACAGAATCTATAGAGAACATGGATTTGCAAGAATTATAACTATATATGGATTCAATAAAAAATGGCAGTTTTTCCAAATTTACCAATATTTGCTCAAAATGGTGGCCATTTTGTTTGTTACTATGGAAACAGGGGGTCTGGCTAAAAAAAGTTCTATATATATTTTACTCAGTAAGACCCTTTTCATGCATTGGGCAGAAAAAATACCTGCCGTGTCTGGCCTTAATAGACCAGTATACATAGCATTGCAAATGCATTAACCAATAAATGAAACAGTTAAAAATATGATTAACAAACGCAAACGAAAAGTGTTACTTCGAAATTGGACCGAAACATTCCAAAACAAGGATTGGGGTAAAAACAAAGTTCCCCAGGGTTGATTTTGGTTGTTTTTTTGGGAAGTTCAGGAAACCCTACTGGTCACCTTAAAACAAAAATTGTTTTTTTAACCAAAATGTCCGGGTCATCGTCAATTTCTAGTGGACTACTTGGCGACCCATGTAAAATGGCTTGTGTGGGGCGACCCAAATTTGGGCCACGACTCAGGGGTTAAGAACTGCTGTGGTAGAGCAAACAACAATACATTGTGATACTGCTTATTACACGCTCACTGCACACATGTAGGCTTAGTCAGCCATAGTGAGTTGCACATGAAATCTATCTGCACCTTTTCAAACTGATACAACAATCACCTTCTTCCAGTCGGACCTGTACACTGGGGGATCGCGCTCATTGTAGGACCCCGGGTTCTCCATGATCTCATGTGTGTGACCATGCTCATGCTGATGGCCATGTTCATGTGTGTGACCATGGTCATATCCATAGTCGTGTGTGTGACTCTTCTGTTCAACTGTTTGTCCAGCTACAACATCACCAACACGAGAGAGATGCAGATGCATCAGTAGTTTTTCCATTAATTTTACCAAAATGAAACATGAATGAACAAAGTAGCATGTCATGGTGAATACTTTGTAAGTTTGCTTTTCGTAAAAAAATGATCTTGAAACATTGAGGAGCAAAAATCCTGGACAAACTGCTGCATGTGGTAGCAGAACATCTGGGCATGCTTCTCGACAGGTTTCTACGTTACTTCTAGTTATAATACAAAACCAACACAGAGCAGTATGACTGCATTCATGATTATTTTGCTCCATCTACTGTGGCAACAGTGAAGGAGTCTGAAAACGCAATTGGAGTTAACATATCCCGGCACCCTCAGATGTATTAGTCCAGTATTCGGGGCCCATCTTAATTGGGGACAAATTAAAAAACAAGAATTACCGGTACCTGTGATCAGCCTCTGATATATTGCTCTCATTTTCAGTGACACGTACCATTGTGAAGTGATTTTCCTAACAGTGGCAAATTGAGCTAAGTTGGTTACAATTAAGTTGTTCATTCATGTAAAAACGGAGTTTAATAATAAACATTCTTTATTATGATAACCTTATAAAATATACATTTTATCTTCCTAAGGGTTGTGTGTTTAAAACAAATGTACAGATAAAATTATGTAAAACTGCTAAATAAATTAATTATATAAAAGAGTATTTGTATAATGCAGTAGCAATATATTAAACAAAGTAATAGATTATATCTTAAAAATTAGAACTGCACAAAGATTATTGATAAAATATATAGCATCAATAAATAAACTAAAAAGTGCTGTTAAATGTTCATTGTGTTTTGGTACACTGTTGTTTAGTCGAAGATGTTGCACATATATATTATATATATGAGGCTTTAAAAGCACTTACAGAATTACAGTTTCTTATTTCTGGATTGACATTGTTCCACACCTGGACGCCTTCAACAGCCATACTGTTCTTTAAAAAGTTGGTTTGTGCTCTTGGAACATACAAATCATCTCTTGCATTCGACTGCGTTGTTCTAGTCGAAACGTTCGAGACAGATTGTAGAACGTCTTCCTTGCTTGGTACGGAAGGTATTTCTTTATTCTGCAGAGAAATGCAAGGTTTCTTTCAATCGTGTTGTGTGTCTTGTGCTCATGAGCATTCCAGGTGAAGAAATTACCTACTTGAAGCTTGTTTGTCACTCTTCCTCCCAATGCATAATGGGTAATGGATAGAGTGCACTTTTGAATGATAATAATTGTTGTGTGCCAAGAGGATTGAACAAAACTCACAGATGTGACGTGCAATCAAAATGGTTTAGAAGCACTGTTCTAACTCAGTCACATTGTCTATCTTCTAATGCAACCATACTGTCTAGTCTCCGATACAATTGCTCTGTCTAGTCTCTAATACAACCACACTGTCTAGCCTCTAATACAATAGTACTCTCTAGTCTCTAATACAACCATACTCTCTAGTCTCTTATGCAACTACACTGTGTATTCTCTAATGCAACTGCACTGTCTAGTCTCTAATGTAACTGCACTGTATAATTTCAAATCAACTACACTGTTTGGTTTCTAATGCAACGACAGTGTCTAGTCTATTGCAACCGCACTGTCTAGCCTCTAAAACAACCACACATTCTAATGTATAACACAACCACACTGTCTAGTCTCTAATACAACCACACTGTCTAGTCTCTAATACAACCACACTCTAGTCTCTAATACAACCACACTGTCTAGTCTCTAATATAACCACAATGTCTAGTCTCTAATACAACCACAATATCTAGTATATAACACAACCACACTGTCTAGTCTCTATTACAACCACACTGCCTAGGCCCTATAGTCCAGTAGAAATCAGCCAATTTTTTAACAAACCCGGACATTTTGGTTAAAAAGCCAATTTTTTTTTTAAGATGACTAGTAGTGTTTCCTGACCTTCCAGAAAAAAACAACCAAAATCAACCCTGGGAACCGAGATTTTTTTTTAATGATCAACATACGTACCCTGTCAGTCGCTTTTTGTAACATTTTCTTTTTATTGGCTGTCCATACATAAATGCAAATGCATTTTGGCGCACTGACTTCCACCAGCCAGCAAGTTAACGGTTAGGATACTTGTGTTGATTTGTATTTTATGTATCCATTTTATGTATCCATCGCTAATTTAAGAAATCAAGTGTTTGCCACAAAATTAGATCTTACCATTGTGTACCAAAAGCCAATGTTTTAAAATCCAAACACGAACGATAATATCACATATATATTAATTGCACTAAAATTTGTAGTATTTAATAGAACAAACCGTTTTCGTAAACCCCCTCAATACATTTTACACAATGGATCTATATTCTAAATAAATAACAGCTATTGTATTAATTACTTGCTTACAGATTGTTAGAAAAGTTATAATAAATTGATGTAATTATTGTTACGGATTATTATGCATTTGTGCTTGAGCGATTTGAAAATGTGCGGTATGATAAGCCAAACATGACATTCTTCATACTTTTGTAGCCAAGGCGTAACGGTAGACCTTGGACAATTTATCAGTGAAAAATTCAGAGTTAGTAAGATAGCATTTTAAATCCGAAATCTCTGTTTGAGTAATTATATAAAGTAAAGTTAGCAACTGTTGTTGAACATATTACTCATAATTATAGTATACATAGGCATATTATGAAGATTGCGTAGATAATAGTCATACATCTTTTTTTCAGGAACGGGTCACTGACATGGAGCAAATTGTCATTTGTCAAGAAGGTGAGGGTGGCTTAATGGTTAAACTTAGAAAGAAAGGAATAGATTCATTGGTGGCGGTGTCAGAACTACGAGGTGATGGGTTGGCTGAACAATTCAATAATGCAGGTGATCTTTATGTCCATGACAAATGTGGAAAGACTTACACTGCCTCAAAAAATTTGACTAAATCATCTCAGGCAACAAACCAGGTTGTTGCATCAGAATGTATGCCAACTCGTACGACCTCGAGAGGTTATGATTATCAAACTCCTTGTCACATCAAACAGGCCCAATTCCTGACTTTTCTGCGAAGTCACAACCCATTTTCCACCGGCAATGACGAGCATCTGCAAAATGTTGCTACTGGGGTCATAGCTGATGAGAGAGTCAATGTAGACCAAGCTGTGGATATTGGAATGAAAAGCCACCAGTAGAGCACAGATCAGAAGTACGGAGTCATAGTTCTCAGGAAGTCAGACCAAGTCAAAACCTTCGCAGATATGAGGAAAACTGAAAGATGGAAAAGAAGTGTTGTTGTCGACGGAGTTGTACCAGAGACTATTGGCCAGGGCATATACTTCTGGACCACCAGATCGTAGTGTCTTCTCACATGAGCTAGCAGCCATAGCCCCAGTTATATTCCACGACAATGGCACAATGTGAAGGCCAGTGAAGTCTAAATTAGTTTCATACATCACCACCCTCGATCCCCATGTTGTCTGCAATGATGAAATTGACGTCAAAGCCACAGCTGTGGATGGATGTGCCGTTCTGATTCAGATACTCTTGCCAAAGATAGGTACCTTTCATGAAGTGTTTTTATCTTATGTGATTATGTTCTACACTTGGCAGCACACGATAGGGCCTGGTTCGTAGTGTTCTACAGCTATGAAATGCTCATGACCAAGGAACCCGAACAGAAGCGACGTAAATTGGGCAACGCCAACAGGGGTGTCTGAAAATATGCCGCTGCGAATTGAGATTCGATCTAATTCACCGAAGCCCCGTTATTGATAAAATCCGCCGCAAAAAAATGCCAAAATGGGTAGTTGACGATGATAGGAAGCAGACGACAGCTTTATAATGATCTCCAAAGGGATAAAATAGCGATGCGCCAAATTTATGGTGCGAGCTCTTTTAACCCTTGCAGAACTGACTATGCAAGAATTATTTTATAATTGTACTTTACCTTGGACAAAGGTGCAGTTATGTGTGTTGTCAACTGCGGCGTCCGTCATCACGTCGGCCGTCGAGTGAAAGAGAGCCCGAAATTGTTTGGCGCAGCCGCGGCAGCGACAGTGACCGTTTTTGTCAGCGATAGTCTGTTGCTATAACTATGCAAATTTGTCGATATTCGTCCAGCCTTCGTTTTGAACAATATTAGACCTACTGCTATTCCGTTTTCTTTCAGCACTGAGAACCGTAAGCTAAACTTGTCTTTAGGACGTTCGGCGTGTAAATAGTGATTGCCTCATGCGGAGTAGATGTGCATGCATGTATTTGCGTGCGTGCATGAGTGGCAGGCGAGCGTGCGTGTCTAGATATTGCAGTACGTACGTATTGGTAGGCCCAAGGCTATATTCCGTCTCATGCTTTAACCGAATTGATCAGCCATTTGTGATAAACATATATTAGAACATAGTATGATTGCATAGAAAATGAAATAGAGCCTACATATATATACATCTATAATTAATCAGTCCCAAAATCAAACGGAATGCAATTTCAGAAAATAGTCTACTTTTTGTATTTCTGAAATATCTTCGCTTCCGCAAATGTACTGTAGGTCTATAAGGAAAGACAATATGTGAAATGCTGACCGACACAAATGAGAGAATATGTGTTGCACCCGAGTGAAAACAACGATATCACAAGCTATATGTGGGTGTGCGACGTCAAACAAACATCAAGCATCAAGTGCGTGCGTGCGTGTAGTGAAACGTATTTTTGGAAGTCGTGCAATAATTGTTATACAAAGCATTTGCATAATTTCCTTTTTAAATGCATTATTTGTTCACTAGAATGGTATCATTTTCAAAGACAGTATATCCTACTTGGACGTATAGGGCCTAAATGTCAAATCAGTGATAGTTTTACTTATTTCACAGTCAGTTTACCTTTTGTTCTCGTGACCAGATATATAATGTTCTCGTTTACTAGACAACATTTCTGAGTAAGTGTGTAGACACGTGTGTCAATCATCTGTACCAGTGCAGTGCGTTTTACTTCGTGAGGCAGACGACGCGTCGCGATGAAGTTGGCACCGCGAGAAGAAGAAAGTTTGCTCGTTCACCAAGTGGGGTCGCTGGCCCAGAAACGCCTGGCTCGTGGCGTGCGGCTGAATTACACGGAGGCGATCGCGTTGATCGCTTGTCAGGTTGGTAGAGACCGGAGACGAATGGTCAAAGTCCCGTAGCCCAAATACATGTTTTGTATTGTTGCTTACGTGAGTTAGGACTTAGGAAGTTAGGTAAAGACCCTGATGGCCTGAACGTGTGTACAACGTCAAAGGGCGTATTATACTTACGCAATTACACCTGCTAACTAAATCTTTATCAATAAATGATATCCTTGAATGTATCACAGTGGAATTGATAATAGAAAACCAAAAAAATATAACGGTAGATTGTATCTACCGCAAACCAGGATCTAACATAGACATCTTCTGTGAAAACATAACAAACATCTTTGGAAACACACACACCAACAAGACACTGTTTCTATGTGGAGATTTTAATGTAGACATTTTAAAACATGACAACCATTTAGGTACAAAACATTTTATTGACACCATGTATAGCTTAGGCCTGTATCCTCTTATCACTAAGCCAACAAGAATAACTCAAGATTCAACCACTCTGATTGACATTTTTACAAATGCCATAAACAAGCGAACTACAAATGGTATTTTAATCAGCGACATAACTGACCATTTTCCAATATTTACACTATGTGAATATGAAATAACTAAAAGGAAAACAGAAATGCACAAAAAAGTACGAAATCATAAAAATGAAAACACAAATTCTTTTATAGCAGATTTAAGAAGTGAAACATGGGAAAATGTATTTAGCACAAAAGATGTTGAAGTAGCTTATGGTATATTTATTGATATATTTATGGAAAAATATGATAAACATTGCCCAGTCAGAAAAATAACCAAACAACATGTAATCAGTGATAAGCCATGGTTCACAACTGGATTAAAAAATGCTTGTCACAAGAAAAACCACTTGTATAGAAAATTTCTAAAAAATAGATCACAAGAAACGGAACATTGTTACAAAAATTATAAAAATAAACTAACTACAATACTAAGAAATGCAGAAAAATAATACTATAGAAAACTATTGGATGACCAAAAACAAAACAGTAAAGAAACTTGGAACATCTTAAATACGCTTATTAATAAAAGGCAAAATGAATCTTCTTATCCTGAATATTTTGTAATGGAGGGTAGAAAAATTACCAACAAGAAAGACATTGCAGATGGATTTAACATCTTCTTTTCAAACATTGGCAAAAAACTAGCTGCTAAAATAGATCCACCAGTAAATGGTGTCTCATTTCATGACTATCTTCAAAACAAAAATAAAAACAGCATGTTCTTAAATCCAGTAAGTGAAGAAGTCAGTAGGATCATCGGAGCATGTAAAAACAAAACCTCAACAGACAGTAATGATATAAGTATGAATATCATAAAGAAAGTTATGCAATCAATTATTACGCCATTAACAGCAATATTTAACATGTCGTTTGAGAATGGAGTTTTTCCTTCTAGAATGAAAGTAGCCAAAGTCATACCTATATTAAAAAATGGTTCAAAAACAGAATTTAACAACTACAGACCAATATCCTTGTTATGTTAATTTTCCAAAATACTTGAAAAACTCTATAATAAAAGACTCGAAGAATTTATTGATAAAATGATATCTTATCCAACAGTCAATACGGCTTCCGATCCTCAATGTCCACCTCACATGCATTGATTGACCTGGTTGAAGAAATTAGTACATCATTAGATTTAAAAAAATACACACTTGGCATTTTTGTTGATTTAAAGAAAGCATTTGACACCGTAAATCATTCAATACTAATAAAAAAACTAAATTTCTATGGTGTTCGTGGTGTGTCTGAGAAATGGGTAGAAAGTTATCTACGCAACAGAAGTCAATTTGTCAAAATAGATGAATGTTCATCTAATCTCCTAAATGTGTCATGTGGAGTACCACAGGGGTCTGTGGTAGGCCCAAGACTGTTCATTTTATATATTAATGACATATGTAATGTATCAGAACTTCTTAAATTTGTGCTGTTTGCAGATGATACCAACATATTATATTCTGACACGGATGTACATAGACTAAAACGTGTTGTTAATTGTGAACTAGATAAACTATATACATGGTTCACCATTAACAAATTGTCTCTGAATATATCAAAAACCAACTACATTATCTTTGGTAACCGTAAGATAAATATTGACTTAGATATAAAATTTTGCAATCACAGAATTAATAGAGTTAACATGACAAAATTCCTTGGAGTAAACATTGATGAAAAACTTACCTGGAAATATCATATAAACAGTGTGAAGACTAAGCTATCTAGAATAGTTGGAGTAATGTATAGAGCAAGTCATATCCTAGGAAACAAAAGTTTACTTACTTTATATTATTCACTCTTCTTACCAATAATGAGTTACTGTTGTGAAGTTTGGGGAATTACATATATCACCAATGTACATTGTATTACAGTCTTACAAAAGAGGGTGATTAGACTGATATATGGTGTTGATAGGCTTCATCATACCAATACGTTATTTAATAGATGTAGAGTACTAAGATTTCAATGAGCAGATAGTTGTCTCCTTTGATTTGGAACATGTCACTGGCCACCTTGGTCCACGGTGTGGATGGCACATCATGAGCGATGAGAGGTTGCTGTCGATGTTCTGGCTGGTTCTCTTGACATGCTGCATATGCTTTGATCATTGTTTCTATGTCTGTGGATGTTCGGCCAATATACCGACCCTCTCATGAGTTGACGTGTCTTCTTTATACCGAGGTGTGACTCGTGAAGTTGCTGCAGGATGTCTGACCTAATGCCTCTGGTATGATCACCTGTCTTCCTTTGAAGATGACTCCATCTGAAATTCCGATTTCGTCGCGGTAGGACCAGTACGGGCGAAGGTCGTGTGTCAGCTCTCTGATCGTGTCAGGCCACCCACTGTATATCACTTGCTGGAGAGCTCGCAGTGTGTGGTCTGAGGTCGACAGCTGTCAAAGCTGGACTCGTTTGTTGGTGAAGTTGATTAGATCGATGTTGTGGGCATTCTCATCGTCGTCGTCTAGCGAGATGTCATCCACTGTCATGTCTAGTGGGATCTCGGCATTCTTCTCCGGGTTGGGAAGTCTCGAGAGGACATCTGCGATGATCATCTGGCTGCCAGGTCGGTACACAAGCTGGAAGTCGTATCCCTGTATCTTGATCAGGAGTCGCTGTAGACGTGGAGGTGCACTCTTTAGCGGCTTCTTGTGTATCATCAGCAGAGGTTTGTGATCTGTTATGACAACGAATGGCTTTCCAAAGAGGTATGTGTGGAACTTTAGGATTCCATTGACGATCGCCAGTGTCTCACGTTCGATGTTGGAATACACCGACTGTGTCGGTGTGAGCGTCTTGGATGTGAACGCTACGGGTCTGTTGTCCTGTAGAAGGCAGGCACCCAACCCTTTCTGCGACGCATCGACTTCTAGGACTGTTTCCTTCTGTGGATGGTAGTAGGACAGACACGATTCGCTGCCGATACAGCTCTTCAGGTTGTCGTAAGTATGCTGATGGTCCTCTTGCCACACGAATAGGATGTCCTTCTTGAGGAGTGCCCTCAGGGGCGATACCTTGTCAGCAAAGTGAGGGATGTACGCCGCAAGATAATTCATCAGACCGATGAACCGCTGAAGATCCTCCTTATCCTGTGGGGTAGGCATCTTGCGTAGGTCCTCGATCTTACTCGGATCAGGTTTGATGCCATCTTGCCCATACACCGACCCGAAGAAGACGATCTTGTTTGTCTTGATGATGCACTTTGTGGGAGTTGAAGACAAGACCTTCCTCTCTGGTAATGTGCATCAGCCGGAAGAGGTTCTTGTCGTGCTCAGCGCTGTCTCGTCCATAGACTACCACATCGTCTGCGATGCCAACACATCCCGGTGTTCTGGCTAAGATGCGGTCCATCGCCTGCTGGAAGAGGTCTTGATATACGCACAGGCCAAACGGGAGCCTCTTGTAACAGTACCTCCCGAACGGTGTTCAGAAGGTAGTCAACTCCTGACTGGCTTCGTCGAGGTGGGTAGACCAGTAGTCAGCCTTGGCATCCATCTTCGAAAATACCCGTGCCTCTGCGAACTCGGGGTTGAGCTCCTCTAGAGTTGGTATTTTATGTGGACATCGCTTGAGACTGTCGTTGAGATGCTTGGGGTCGAGGCAGACTCTCAGTGAACCATCTCTCTTCACGCTCGTTGTGATGAATGAACACCAGTCTGTGTGATGCTCGATCTTCCGTATTATCCCGTCTTTCTCCATTGTGTCGAGTTTGTGTTGCAGTTTTGCCTTCAGATGGATGCTGCACTTGCATGGTGCGTCAATCGATGGTTCCGCATCTTGTTTCAGTGTTAGATTGGCTTTGCCTTCAAAGCTGCCAAAGCGGTCGAACTGCTCAGGAAACTGCTTCTTGAGGTCCTCGATGGAGTTCACGGTCGCCCTCTGTGCGTTGCTCTCTGGAATCGATTGATGCCTGATTTGCATCTGCTCGCATGCCCGCAGGCCTAGGATGGCTGGTCCCTCAACGTCAACAACGTAAAACTTGTACTTGTGCCACTGGCAGTCCTTGTATTGATATAGTAACTTCAGTGCGCCGCAGCATTCTATCTCGTCGCCGTTATATGCAGTTAGCTTTGTGTTGTGTACAGGTTCTACTTTCGATCGCCACAGGTCTCCATACATCTGCTTGGCGACACGTACTGGCAGAGTGTTGCCTGACGCGCCTGTGTCGACCTTCAACTTCAGATCGTGCGCGCCCTGTATATCAGTGCAGACAATGTTCAGGTTGGCATACACCTCATCACGTGTGGTGTCTGTGTGGTTTTCTGATGATGTGATGACGTAAAATGACTTTGTGTAAGTCTCGCCGTCAGTGTCGTAGTCGTCTCGATCATGTTCTGTGTTGTACCCAGAGAGTTCGTGAATTGGATTCGTTGGTTATCTACTGTCACGTCGGCTTAGGCTCTTTAGTCTAGCTGGTCATTTCGACTTATACACCGCTTTCTGGGGTCGGTCGTCTGCTTTCTGCCGGTCATCTGTTTTCTTTTTCCGGCAACACTTGGCCCAGTGCCCGACGACATCGCAGTATTTACAGTGGTCCTTGTAAGCAGGACACTGCCTCGGTGGATGTGAGAGTGCACAGTTTCTGCATGTATTTCTATGCTTCACTTCGTTGATGGCCGTGTAATGTGGTCTTCTCAGGCTTTGCAGGGACTCTTTTCCAGCAGCTATGGCCTCATATTTGCGTGCTTCCTTCAACATGTGATCCATGCTGTAGCCTTTCTCTTGGTCAAGGAGGTGCTTTTGCAGTAGTTCATGCAGAGTGCTAGCGATGATCAGCTCAATGATCCTCTTGACCAACTCGCGTTCACCGAAGTCGCATAGGCCGCCCTTGTGGCGCGCTCTGTTGACGAATTCGTCAGTTGATTCACGTTCATTTTGACGAAATGTCATCAACTCCATTCTATGGATTCGAAAGTTTAGTCTGATGTCGAGTTGGTCTTCAAACAGTTTGTATAACTTTGCAGGATCTTTCTTTTCGTCCTCCGTCAGTGTTGACGAGTTGATTCGCTTCAGCCCCTCGTTTCCCACAGTGATCTGTATCTTTACCGCCTGTTTGGCCGGGTCAACAACATTCTCGTCGGTTAGTATGAAAGTCATTCGTTGTTTGAACGTTTCTGCAACGTTCTCGCCAACCCAGTCCATAGTGGGGTATTTTGCCATTGTGGGTGCAACAACGGTGTTATTTTGTTACGTGTTGCGGTCTTGTGGTGCGTTTGGGCGTATTTGTTATTAGCTCGGCAACTGCTTTTACGAGTTCGCCGGCTATAACACTGTTACTGCGCGTTAGCGATGTGTGCTATGCAGCGGCGTCGCCCCTAGCGACCAGACGTGAAGCTTTTGATGAGTTGTGTCGCCTCCTGGTGACCAGTTGTGTAGCGGAGTGATACACAGATGTATCACGCGTGACGGCATGCGTGAATCTTGTGACGATGCCGGATCGGATTTTGGGTTGCGGGCACAGCGGTTAACGACGTAGACTCTACGCTATTTAGCACTTTACAGTTTCAAAGTTCATGATTCTGATGCTCACTGTTACCGCTGTTTTATGTATCCCGACGCTGCCACCATGAAGTGATTGTTCGCTTGTATGCTATGCTAATTCACTCTTCCAGACACTCCGATTCCACGCACAAGTCAATACACAGTTGTAGGCGATTCACCAACTGGCGGTTTACTACGCATATGATACAACATAGTTCCTAGCCTAGTTATGAGGTATCACAACAAGAGCCATGCTAATTGTCACTTTTTCTCCGGTATAAGTAGATGCAGATGTACTACAAAAAGTCAGGAAGCTGGTATGCAGTACCATCAAAGACAGCGAAAACATACAGTGATGTCAACAATATCTAAACCGATGTAGTTCACCGAAGAATGCTCGACACTGAAACTCTCTCACAGCATTGAAAGTTGTTGCCCGAAGACTCTTGCCATATCTGCCAGACCCTGGCACCCACCGTTCCATCACCAACTGCAGAGCTAGTCAGGCATCACCACATTCTTATGTCGAGCAATCTGCATTCTACATTGGTTTCCCAGTGTACACCCCATCGGCACTGGCGAATCTGTCACAGATGCAACACACGACACAATTGGGATCATTCGGTGGATATTCATATGACAAACTGTTAATATGCAGTATATTGTATGGCTGTAGAATCTTGTCCGAGATCATGGACATACAACTGCCCAGTATGCCATATTAACTTGGAGAGCTAGTGGTACTAAGCACACTAGTTCAGTCTCCTGTAAAGAAAAGCATATATTCAGTAAACAGAAACAGGCATCATAGTAGTGTTGGGAGTAAATAATTATGGAGTTGTTCATTGTCATAATCAGTAAATATAAAATAACGTTTCATGTATGATCTGCAGCATTTCACAAGAAAAAAGGCAGCAAGAAATGTTCTACTACAGCTGCATCTATACATGTTGATATCTTAGGAACAGTCAGTGTTTACCGGGGTTGTTCCGGGTGGAGGAAGGGGGTGGGTTGATACAGCATGCAGACATTAGTGGAATCTGCTATTTTTCAAGACAGTGAAAAATGTTAACTGATTTTCTTTACTAGGTGTTCATTGTCATTATATGAATTAGAAATTGTTCAATTTTATTACAGTGACGCTTGATCTTAGTCAATATTATAGACTGATTTGAATTCTGCTAATCAGTAAAGCATCAGTGTTTGATTTACTACATTTATTATAAACTTGTATGCGTAGCAAGAACTTTAATTGCTAAGGGGGAAGTTTAGTTAGGAATCTTAGTTATGAAAAATGCCTAAAAGAATGTGGTTTAACAACACTAGAGACCAGGAGATTGAGAGGAGATCAGATAGAAGTGTTTAAAATATTTAATGGTTATGAAAATATTGGTAGAAATATGTTTTTTTCAGTTAAGAAAGATAGAAAGACTAGAGGACATGAAGTTACATTAGTAAAGGAGCAGTGTAGATTAGACGTAAGAAAGTTCTCATTTTCACAAAGGACTGTGAATGAATGGAACAGATTATCTGATGATTGTGTGGGTGTTAGTAGTGTGAATATTTTTAAAAATAAAATCGACACATACCTCAGAAGTGCTGGATATATGTAGATAAAAGGGTTGGACTCTCGATAAGCCAAAGGGCTTCCTTGTCCACCTGCCATCTAGAGTTAATTCTCTGGATGGCAATCTTGTTCAATCTTGTTAAATATGGCAGTTGTTATTGATTGATTAATGATTAGAGTGACTGCTTCACTTATTTCATTTTTAATTAGCGTTAGTAATTTGGTTGATAGACCATCTTTACCACAGCTAGACTGTGGATGTAAGCTATCAATTATGCTAATCATTGTACTATTGTCTATCGGCTTAATTAAAGTTGAAAGTCTGTTCACCATCAATTTTAAAGAAATCAGGAAATGTTTCTTTCCCTGTCTTTTTTAAAATAATTTCTTTAATCATACACCAAGTTTAAAAATTGTCAGTATAGACTTGTTTGTTTTTTATGTGATTAATTAAGTCGTCATCATTAAAATATGGTGATTGGTGAATTAGATTTAATTCACCATCTTCATCATTTGTATCTATTCTTAAAATATGATTTAAAGAATTATTTTCTGTACCACCGTACCTTCCTAAAAAACGTTCAGTATTGGTCATATTTAAAACAAAACATTGCTTGTGAAATTAATCGCAAGAAGATAGTGCCTGATGATAGCCAGGTAACACACACACTGGTGCATTGTTCGCACAGTCACACAAGAAGAAAATACCTGCTGATAGCCAGGTGACACTCTGGCATTGATGCATTGTTTGCACAGTCACACAAAGGCCTTTACATTGAAAGCAGGCCAGGGAAGTAAATGTAATTAATGATCTAATACCAGCTATATAATCACTTGTTTCAGTGTCTATGATTTATTAATAATAAACATATCATTCTGTGTGTGTGTGTGTGCGTGCATGTGTAGTTCCATCAGTAGAATGCAATGGTTTTGACTACGACTGGTGACTGATCAGCTGGCCCTTCTTGTTGTCGGTGCGTTGTTTATTTTTGGGGGTCTGTTTTTCTGCCACGAAATTTTTTTTATGTGTATTGAGTTGGGGAGTTGGAGAATTTCACTTATGTGATATGCCAATTTTGTAGGTGAATATTCCAAAATAACACTTATAACAGATGATGGCATTTCAGCCAAATTTATTAACAATTACAGCTGCAGCTAGCTACCATTTTAATAAAAACTATGTCTTTAACCCACAGGCACCGACTCAGATGAAATTGTACAAATTGACATAAAATTCTCAATATGACGTTGGCACAGTATTATGCGATGCACAAAGTTAGAACACACCGATAATTATACCCAGTACCAGCAATAATTTTGTTGACTAGATGGGCGACATTTGAGCTAAGCAATCTACTTCATATTCCATTCACTTCCTACATTCTACCTGGTTACCATTCTACCTAGCTTACAATTACGCCTTGGTTCCAGCGTCAAGGGGTATGTTCAGTGACGATAACGTCCCGAGGCCAAGCCTTTGGCTGTGAATGTGAACAGTGACGGTCGTGCGGCATGATGCCCGAACAGGAGATTTTCTATATAAATGCAATCAAGCTGTTGTCATGAAATATTAATATTTATAAATCATATACATCTTAAGACAACTGACAGGTCTGAGATTGACCAGTCAGTTACTTTAAAAGAACGTAACTTGGAACAACATGACAACAAAATAGACAAATGGTCAGCCCAACGCCGGCCAAAAACGCAGCAATCGGCTGCAGTGCCAACTTCCGACGTAACGTGTCACTGTCAAGCAGGACTTGCTACCTCACGGAGTGTGTTGGAGTGTGTTGGAGTGTGTTGCTATGTTGTTTCTCTTTGGTTTTTTAGGTGCAGGAGTTGATCCGCGATGGCTGCTACACTGTGGCTGACCTCATGGCCAAAGGACGGCAGATGCTGGGTAAATATCTCCACCCTGTCGCTATTGACATTGGGTGTTATATAAATATCTCCACCTTCTCACTCCTAACATTGGATGTTGAGTAAATATCTCCACCCTATCACTGTTGACTTTGGGTGTTGTGTAAGTCTCTCCACACTTTCGCTGCTGTCATTAGATGTTAGGTAGTCTCTCCAACCCCCCACCTATTGCCTGGGTGTGACCCCCCTGGCCATGGACTATGTGGCTTCTTTCACTGGTGTGACCTCCCCCCCCCAAGGCGTGGGTGGCTCCTGTCATTGGTGTGACCCTTGGCCATGGCATAGGTGGCTCCTATCACTGGTGTGACCTCCCTGTCCTGTTGGGTGTTATCACTGCTGTGACCTAATGGACCTAGCACTGGTGTCACCCTCTCAGCCATGGCCTGTGTGGCTTTTTAGGAGCTCTTCGTAGACATTTGATATGTATTATATCATTATTAAGGGATCATCTCAGAACATTAATGTCAGATATCAGCCCTGCACCCCTCCACTCATACACAAGTTTATAAACATTGATATAATGACAAAAATATACTATTAACAGTATCGGTCACAAACATAAAATATCGATGTCCAATGCCAGATGAAACTGCCTGAGAACCCCCCTCGCCAAACAAAAGTAACATTGTCTGATATCAGACGTCAGTGTTCTGAGATGATCCTTAATGTTTGTTTTGTTCAGGGACCAACCAGGTTCAGCCAGGCGTGGCCGGGATGATTCATGAAGTGCAGATAGAAGGCACTTTCAGGGACGGAACCAAACTGGTCAGGCACATTATATACATGTATTATATTATTCTGAAACTATTTTCTCAGAACATTCTTTCTATAGCAATGTAAAATGGTTTACATTTTGGTTTTGTGTCAAATTAACTATTGATGTTTATGATATCACCTGGAGTTTGTTATAGTTAGTTACTGATGTATAAGTTAACTAACCATAATTATATAACTCAGTGTTCTGCCCAGGTTTACAAAAGGGCAGGGTGCCATTTTAGTAAATGGGCACATAGAGCGCAGGGAGCAGTGGTTAAAAGGGCACTTGCGACATGCGACTAAATTAAATACATGAGATGTACCCAGTGGGCAATAATGGTATATTTCGACATCTAAAAGATGTCTTTTTTTGACGTCTAAAACTCGTCAAATTTAGGGGTCGTCCAAAATTGTCGACATTTCCAGAAGCATACAAACCGTATGCTAGGGAGGGAGGGGTCGGAGGCTTCCGTACGCTTTTTCCAGAAAATCAACATTTATTTTTATTCCACAAAATAAATAGCCAATTTTTGTTTTAAAAGTCACTAAACGAAGCATTTTATTCACTGCTCCTCGCCTCATCTACAGTGTAGTTATAGGATGTGATGTGTATTGGAATCTGCTGCACATTGCTAGGTTTATGAAGAGAAAGAGAGTCACAGAATAAGGGTGGAAAATGGCAATGCCCTTTAATTACATGTAGTCAATAGTAATGTAAATGGTAGACAGACAATGGGCATTGCCGTCAACCTAGATAGCAAAAGGCAATTCCCCTTACAAACGTAGATGAGTCGTACATATCTGTCGATGGGGATGCAATAAAAACGATGCATTAAACAGAATTATGTTGCGGCGCGTGAGACCTCGTGAGGTACTCGGTCTGTCTGTGCGTCCCGTCTTTGTTTTGGATTGGCGGTCTTTTGCGTTTGAGCAGTGTGTCACGGATTAGCGAGGTCTCCGTACACTAGATGGCTCAGTCTAGTAGGGTTCTTATATATCAAGGTCAACGCATATGAGAAAGAACGGTTATCGTGAACAAGCAAAAAAGAATGAGGAAAATTTAATAAACTTTATTACAAGATATCTTTCTTTTATTAAATATCTCGATTAACAAAATAAACTGAATAAAGAAATCCCGTAACCAAATCTTAATAGAACATAATAAACAATAACACTGAATCTTTCGATTATCAAATTCCACTTCCTTTCTAAGGTGGATTATACCGCTGCACGACCATACACTAGGCGCCAAGTGTTATCTAAGAATAACTCCCATAATATAAATACACAGTATAAGCTACTCTCATTACAGTAATCTGTTACAACACACATATATATATGTGTGTGTGTGAATACTTCAAGGGTAATAATACCTCACTTCAAAACCACAGATAACTACCAATCATAATACAGCAAATAATAGATGCATTCAATCAGAAAATAGACATTTATACTGGGCTAATCCCATCTCGAATATAAATGAACGTTTGTTGAAGTCAACACGCCGAACTCAGAACACAATTAGAACGGTGTATCTCAGCCGCACGAGTGATGATGCCGGGCAATTGACGATTGCCGTCATACGCCGCGAATTCTCGAGTCGCGTCAATGATCGCACGGTCGCAACAATTGCGAAGTCAGTTGAAAATGTTCAACTGAAAGACGAAGCCGGGCAGTAGATGCTTCGATCGAGAGGTCTTGCCCTGTCGCAAACGATCGAGAAGTCGGATGAATGGGTTCGCGCGAATGACGACACCTGGCAGTATACGTTTACCGCCGGCCGCTGCGAGTCGCATTCGGTCAAGCTTTCTGACGATGTCGCTGTGAGACCGCTGTTCGAGGATGGCCCAAGCTGGGTGAGCGCATTGCGATTATCGCTCATTGACGCAAATACGTTGGGGCCGACCGGAACGTTGTCTCGATATACTGCTGACATTATATCGAAGCTCGATTGAACAGTCACTCTGGACACTGAATATTACACACACACACACACACACACACACACACACACACACACACACACACACACACACACACACACACACACACACACACACACACACACACACACACACACACACACACACACACACACACACACACACAAAAGCTTGGGAACATAACCCACGTTAACGATTCCCACCACGCTTCACGACTTGACTTGCCATTCTCTTGGCAGCAGGGCAACCTGTGTCGTTCAACCCTGGATCTGTCCCAGTCCTTCGCCAGCGCCCAGATGATGAAATGCGTACAACAGATGTTTATATAAGGGGACCTAATTACACATCATATGACAGGTTTCCATCATTTCTATTGGCTAATGCAATATACAATTCAAACTAGGCATTGTGGAACACCCTCTAAGATTACAGTGAAACCACCTGCTGGCCTAGAAACGCTAGCAACAGAATACCACGCCCCACTGAGCGCATCTGCAACCAGTTGCTGTAATTATGTAACCAAGGCGGTTGGTCAACAATATGTCTATCTACTGGCTTGACCTTCCTCATTTCCCAAATTAAACCTCAGGAAAGTAGATTTAACCATCCAGAAATAGCAGAAATGCTACACAATGGAGCGATTCCAAGAATTCGAACTGGTACTAAAATTTTGCTTAACGCGACCAACCGTAGTGCACAAGTCACCAACTTGCTTGTATCATAATTTCATGAATGCATACGTGCTTGACCACGAGCCAAGATGAGGAAAATTTGTACAGGATGCGGCACGATATTGAAGTTCACAAAAATAAATGTGAGTACGCTATATGAACCGATATGTGCATTGTTTTTGCTTTCAATGCTCCGCTATTAATGAGTCAAAAAACAATGTACTGGCGATACCGGAATCGTCACTCTCAATATCAGTGTGAGTCGGCAATGTACTTTATAGTCACGTCCGGAATATTCGGGGCAGGTCAAAATTCATGGCACTGAAATCTTGTGTTCTTAATGCTCTTGACGTATTATAATACACTGCGTGGTCTCACACTGTTTCACGTGACACACGAACAATTTACACAGCGTAGATAGAACCCACATTTTGACCTAGGAGTCTTCTACAAGATTTGGATTTCAGATGTTAGAATAGGATGTAACACAATCAAAAGTTATCCGAACCCAACTTCCAACTGACCTGTATTAAGAAGTACTGCCATCTGGTGCACATCTATTAAATTAATATATATGGCGCCATCTGGGGTGAAAATTTACAAGAAGATTGGGTAATGGCAGATTTTTTATTACTCTGCGAAGGGTTAAACAGGCAAATTGCTGCCAAATAACCTTCCGCTTATTCAGATCATCTACAAATCCACCATTTTACAGTCAACACCTTCTACAATCACACCTGGAAATCTGACTACTCAAATGCACTTATGTCAGCAGGTAAATTTTGTTTAAAAAATCATTTCAAAAAAATACACTGCATTTTTTTCGTCTGTAACCAAACAGGAAGTCTAACTGAGGCATGACCCATAATTGTGGGCCCCTGTACTAATAGCTCCATGTGGCGGACAAAAAGAAAGAAAGACATGTATGTACCCAGTGGGCAATAGTGGTATATTTTGACGTCTAAAAGATGTCTTTTTTGACGTCTAAAACATGTCAAATTTTTGTTGTCAGTGAAAGACTATTTTGCGTCTCATTTCTTACGTAAATATGTAGACGTCTGATAGATGTCAAAATGATGTCTTTTTTTAGACGTCATCCATATGACCAAAAATTAATTGCTAAAAGATGTGTGCCCACTGGGTATTAGCAGTGTACAGCTTGTAGTTTAATATCATACTACATATTATAGTATATTATGTACACAGTGTATACATATTTTTATGTACTATAATATAAGCTCGGGCATTGTAGTTCTAACAAAACATAATATTCAGCTTTACATAACTTTTTAATTTGTGTCAATCCACATAATATTCAAAATACACAGAGAATATTATACAGGTACTATTTGTGCCAAATTCCTTTGGGCTAGGTTTAACATAATTGAGATATACTGGTATGTTCGATTTAGAAAATTTTAAATGTACAAGCAAGATAGTAATTTAGAAAAATTACATTTAGATAAATGTGGACAAATGGAACATTATAGTATATATAGACAATAGAACATGTTTAATTTAGTTAAATTGGCATGTCTTAACTTTAAGTTTTAGCAAAACACAATATTCAGCAGGACATAACATTTTATGTATAAACAAAACAAGACGCTGGCCCCCAGCAACCTTAGCACCCCTGACTAGTCCACTACACAAGCACGTGACGTTGTGACCTAGAAACGAGATGTCTTGCATGAGCATGAACACCTTCGTGTGCTGGCGGGTCGTTGCATATTGAGGGGGGTTGGTTGTTTTAACACACACATGCAATTATTCAGTACTATTGTTCAGCTATGTTATACTAAACGTCGTTAAGTATCATTATATATCGGTACATTAACACATAAAGAGTGTATGAATAAAATATTTTTTTAATTACACATGCCGGCTACGGTCCTGCTGGCGCTTTGCGACACTCTGTCGTGAATCTGGTCTATCGACTTCCACAGCTTGGCGGCCCCTCAGATCAAAATTTATTTGAATAATTTTTGTACTCTTCACGATTAAGAATTAAATGACAGATCTAACTGTAGAAGTCTTCAAGTGATCAGACTTTAATAAAGTTTTGATGATATGAACAAAATAAGGACTACTTAGCGATATATGTATAGTCGAGGCGTTGCGTGAAAGTCCTGTGCGTTGTTGCTATGTGGGGTTTGTGCTCTGGATGGAGATCTTGTTGACTATGTGTGTTGTTGCTATGTGGGGTTTGTGCTCTTGATGGAGATCCTGTTGACTCTGTGTGTTGTTGCTATGTGGGGTTTGTGCTCTGGATGGAGATCTTGTTGATTCTGTGCATTGTTGCTATGTGGGGTTTGTGCTCTGGATGGAGATCTTGTTGACTCTGTGCGTTGTTACTATGTGGGGTTTGTGCTCTGGATGGATATCCTGTTGACTCTGTGTGTTGTTGCTATGTGGGGTTTGTGCTCTGGATGGAGATCTTGTTGATTCTGTACATTGTTGCTATGTGGGGTTTGTGCTCTGGATGGAGATCTTGTTGTTGCTATGTGGGGTTTGTGCTCTGGATGGAGATCTTGTTGACTCTGTGCATTGTTGCTATGTGGGGTTTGTGCTCTGGATGGATATTCTGTTGACTCTGTGTGTTGTTGCTATGTGGGGTTTGTGCTCTGGATGGAGATCTTGTTGATTCTGTGCATTGTTGCTATGTGGGGTTTGTGCTCTGGATGGAGATCTTGTTGACTCTGTGCATTGTTGCTATGTGGGGTTTGTGCTCTGGATGGATATTCTGTTGACTCTGTGTGTTGTTGCTATGTGGGGTTTGTGCTCTTGATGGAGATCCTGTGGACCCTGTGATGTTGCTATGTGGGGTTTGTGCTCTGGATGGAGATCTTGTTGACTCTGTGTGTTGCTGCTATGTGGGGTTTGTGCTCTGGGTGGATATTCTGTTGACTCTGAGTGTTGCTGCTATGTGGGGTTTGTGCTCTGGATGGTGTTCTTGTTGACTCTGTGTGTTGTTGCTATGTGGGGTTTGTGCTCTGGATGGAGATCCTGTGGACCCTGTGATGTTGCTATGTGGGGTTTGTGCTCTGGATGGAGATCTTGTTGACTCTGTGTGTTGTTGCTATGTGGGGTTTGTGCTCTGGATGGTGTTCTTGTTGACTCTGTGTGTTGTTGCTATGTGGGGTTTGTGCTCTGGATGGAGATCCTGTGGACCCTGTGATGTTGCTATGTGGGGTTTGTGCTCTGGATGGAGATCTTGTTGACTCTGTGTGTTGTTGCTACATGGGGTTTGTGCTCTGGATGGATATTCTGTTGACTCTTGAGTGTTGCTGCTATGTGGGGTTTGTGCTCTGGATGGTGTTCTTGTTGACTCTGTGTGTTGTTGCTATGTGGTGTTTGTGCTCTGGATGAAGATCTTGTTGACTCTGTGTATTTCCCACAGGTGACAGTCCACTCGCCCATAAGTCGCACCGACGGCGACCTTCAGTTGGCCTTGTATGGGAGCTTCCTTCCCGTCCCCGCTCTCGACTTATTCACCAAATCAGAGCAGGTAACCACTCCATGTTCCCTCAGTCAACTTGTTCACCTGATCACAGTACATAACCACTTCATGTCCCCTGTCTTAACTTATCGACTGTTTTCAAGAACACTATTATTGTCCCCTGATGACATAGCGGTCTGTCCCCTGATGAGTGTTCTGTCCCCTGATGACATAATGGTCTGTTCCCTGTTGACATCGCGGTCTGTTCCCTTGGTGACATAGCTGTATGACCCCTGATGACAAAATGGTGTGTCACCCTGATGACATAGTGGTCTGTCCCCTGATGGCATAGTGGTCTCCCCTGATGACACAGTGACCTGTCCCCTTGATGACATAGTGACCTGTCCCCCAACGACATAATGGTCTGTCCCTTGATGACAGTGATCTGTCCCCCTGATGACATAGTGTTCTGTCCCCTGATGGCATAGTGGTCTTTCCTCCCTGATAACACATAGTGGTCTGTACCCAATGATGTCTTACTTGTCTTTCCCCTTAATGACAGTGGTTTTTCCCCCTGTTGACATAGTGGTCTGTGCCCTGGTGACATAGTGGTTTTTCCTCCCTGATGACGTAGTGGTCTTTCCTCCCTAATGACATAGTGGTATGTCCCCCATGATGACATAGTGTTCTGTCCCCTTGTTGCAGGCTGTGTCTGACCCCACAGTGGATGCTGACCCTGGGGTGACGCCCGGTGAGGTCATGCCAGTGACAGGGCCACCTATCGCCCTCAATGTGGGGCGACGTCGCGTCACCGTCTCTGTGACCAGTCTCTGTGACCGACCCATCCAAATTGGCAGTCACTATCACTTCATCGAGGCGAACAAATATCTCCAGTTTGACCGTGCTGCCACCTATGGCTTGAGATTGGTAAAGCTGCAATAAAAAAACAACTTTGCAGTTATTTTGTAAGAGACATGTAACTAAAATGAGTGAAATTAGCTTTTTAGCATATGTGCCACCTTGGTCAAAATTTTGTTCCAGTCGTATTGTTATATTAAAAACTTCTAGTTTTAAAATGTGACACTAGTATATCGCTGCTGTGTTGGATAAAAATTGTATTATATCTGCGTATTGTAGATCAGTATATCTAAGACATTGATAGAAAAAACATCTACTTTCTATTTTAGTGACATTGCTTTTTTTAGTGATATATCACATTACGGGGTACATTTCTTACTGATATATTACATCATGTTTCTTACTGATATAACACATTTCTATGATTTAAGACTGTTACTATTTTAGGTTTATTTATGTGGTTTTGTGTGAGTTTTGCTATTAATGATCTCCTAGTGACCATTCTGTTTATAGAACATTGCGTCTGGAACTGCGATTCGTTTTGAACCCGGGGAGACGAGAGATGTGTCACTTGTTGAAATAGCAGGAAACAGGTGACCATGCACGGACACATTCCTTCCTTTCACTAATGCGCTTGCATGCACACACACGCACACACATGCACACACATACACATGTACACAAACACACACACACATGTACACAAACACACTCACACACGCCTATGAACACACACACAGACAACACACGCACGCACGCACGCACGCACGCACGCACGCACGCACGCACGCACGCACGCACGCACCAACACACACATAGAAATAGTGTAACATCTTTCAAATAAATGCTTCAACCAATATCTTCTTTCTTCTAGTTGGGGTGTGAGCGGTGGGTTGGGTACCCAGTGCCTACCCACCCGCACTGTGGCGAAATAATTCTGCTTGAAGAAAAAGAGTTCCCCTTGAGATGAAATAATTATGATAGATTAAAAATTAATATTTCGCTTCCCGTCTTTCGATGTCATGTCTGACAGTATTCAATTAATTATTGAGTTCGACTAGGACAAAATTCTATAACATTACCGCGAAAAAACACCCTACCCTCAGCACCCTCCACATACACACACATACACTCACACACGCATGCATGCACACACAAACACACACACACAGAAATAGAAAACATCTTTCAAATAAATGTTTCAACCAATATGCTTTCTTCTAGCAAGATAAGGATGTTGTGTGAGGACAGTCACTGAATATCCGTGATGTTGTGACAGGATTGTGCGGGGCGGGAACAGTCTGTGTGATGGACCGGTGAGTCGTCACTACCTGGCAACAGTGATGGAGAGGGTCAAGAGAGGCGGCTTTGCTCACAAGGAACAGGCAAGTATCACTGTATCACATCGGGTGGAACAACTCTTCCTTTAATTATAGTTCAGCAGAAGAGAACAGTTTAGCCTCTAGAGTGCTATATGCTGACATGGAACTTGCAAAGAGAACAATTTAGCCTCTAGAGTGCTATATGCTGACATGGAACATGCAAAGAGAACAATTTAGCCTCTAGAGTGCTATATGCTGACATGGAACATGCAAAGAGAACAATTTAGCCTCTAGAGTGCTATATGCTGACATGGTACTTGCCAAGAAAGAGTTACCCATGCATGCAGTTAAAGTACTTTCAATATTTGTAATTACACAAGAAAAGATAGAGGGTGAAGATCTGGGGATAAAATAGCCATCATTCAAAGAGTACCGTTAACAGGCAGTCTGATTTACTAGACCGAAGACTAACACAGGTTCCAAGTATATATAAAATGTATGTGGCCATGGACATTTCAGAGAATTCTATAGACATTGGATATTCTATAGAATTATATACAATTTAAAGAATTCTATAGATTTCTATACAATTCTACAGAATTGTTTGCTAAGGGCAGCCCATATATCTGTTGACAGACTGTGAGTGCAATGGAGCCACCAATCGCCACTATAAGTCGTCTTGTGTATGCTCACACATATGGACCCACCACAGGGGATAAGGTAGGTCATAGGTCATAGGTCGCACGCTGATGACATAGTTAAGGGGCATGCATCTCATGAATTTGCCGGGTGGTCAACAAGGGTTTCCAAAACTGCATTCTGTATGGATGGAGTTGAACTTAAACAAAGTAATTTTGAAGTTTCAGAAGATGACTATTGTGATAGGTCTGTCAGGTGTCCATAGGGTGCCTGTAAGATGCCCCTAGGGTGTGTATAGGATGTCAACAGGTGTCTGTAGGGTGAGTCCTGAATGCCCATATCATGTCAGTGTACCCATGGTAGTGTGTTCTCTATGCAGCTGCGGCTGGGAGACACAGAGCTGGTGATTGAGGTTGAGAGAGACTTCACGTCGTACGGGGACGAGTGTAAGTTCGGAGGAGGAAAGGTGAGTTGCTTCACTCCTGTACCCACCTGTCTTCTAATGCCCCAGCTATTGATAGATATATCTGATGCCTTGGTTGTTAACAAGTATTAACTAACACCCTAGTTGATGACAAATGCCATGGTTGATGACAGATAAAAACTGATGCCTAAGTTGATGACAGGTGAAAACTGATGCCCTAGTTGATGACAGGTGATGGCAAATACTGTGGTTGATGATAGGTGAAAACTGATGCCCTAGTTGATGATAGGTGATGAAGATTTTTGTAACGTGTCAACTAATGCCCTAGGTGCTGCGAGAAGGCATGGGACAGGCAGCGTTGGTGACAAATGATGTAGCTGCGGACACAGTCATCACTAATGCACTCATTGTTGATGCTGTCGCTGGAGTCATCAAGGCTGACGTAGGAATCAAGGTGAAGAAACAAAGAAATCTCTCTCTTCAAATTTATTCAGAATGGCATGCTTCAAGTTGTTAACTTCTGTTTAAAAAAAGTAAATCTGGGATGTTAGCTAACTGTTTGAACTTATTTATTTATACAACTAAACTTGAATGTGTAATACTGGGTATTGTTTTAAAATTAAAACAAATTGCTCTTGTTGCAAATGTGAGAGACACCGAGTTGAGCTTAGTAGAAGCGTGGTTGTGTGTGTGAGCTGTGTTTTAATGTGTAAACATGCATCTTTCAGGATGGAATGATTGTGGGAATTGGCAAAGCTGGCAACCCCGATGTGATGGACCAAGTCACCCCTGTAAGTTAACCAGATATGATCGCAGTAGAGGAACTTCTATGTTGGTTTGATAGCATGTAAAGCATGTGATCATAGTAGAAGGGTTTGTTTCAGGGTTTGATAGTTGATGTGGAATGCATGTAATCATTGTAGAAGAGTTTGGAGAGTCAGCAAGCTGTTTTTGAAAGATACATATAACCAGAATTACAATGGTTAGTATTAAACAACACAACATTATTGAGGTTCTTTCAGAATCAGTTGCTTAAAGTTTGACTTTAAAATACAGTTAAACAGTTCTAGTCATTGTAAATTAGCTATGCCAATAGTGTATAGAGTACTACAGATGCATTTGCATTAGAGTTACACTTCTTCACATTTGATTTCCACCAATGCTGGTTGTTAACTGGATGCTTCAAAACACCTCACAGTGTATTAGAGACAATTATGTTTTGGGTACAACTATCACCAGTCACAGTATTAAAGTATTACTGACAGTGGTGTTCTTTTCCCTACAATCTCTGACACGGTTCTGCGCTGTTACTGACAGCAGGCCTATATTCCTGAAAATCAGTGTAAATGGGAAGACGGACTACTGACAGGAAGTTTCTGGGGTAGGCAGGTCTGATAATGCCAGTCTATCTATGCTGCCACTGAGGGTGGTCACTGCCACTGAGGGTGGTCACTGCCGTGTGTGCGTCATCCTCAGTAGTTCTTTTACTTTTCCAACTTGATGGGACCGACATTAACGTGATCTCCGAGTCACAAGGGATACACAGTCCCCAATGTTGACAGCCAGGTTTTTACACCAGATGTATCACTCCCAGTGTGAGTGTTGAACTCAGAGTGCTGGCATATGCCAGGCAGATGTGCTACCCACTACACTGCCGTGCTCTCAGTAGGATGGTTTGTTGCAGGGTTTGACAGTCGGCGTGGGGACAGAGGTGATCGCTGGAGAGGGGCTTATACTGACCGCCGGGGCCTTGGATTGTCACGTCCACTTCATCTGCCCTCAGCTGGCTAAGGAAGCGATCGCTGCCGGCATTACGACCTTGTTTGGAGGTGGGACAGGACCAGCTACGGGAACATGCGCCACCACGTGTAGCCCCGGACCCAACAACATCAAGTAGGTGGCTCAGACAGTGGCAGGTGGTAAAGGCAGGCCTCTACAGGCTGAGGCAGGCCATTACATGCTGAGGCAGGTCTCTACAGGCCATGATAGGCCACTACAGGCTGACCCAGGCCACTTACTGTAGGCTGAGGCAGGCCATTTAGTACAGGCTAAGGCAGGGCACTCACTACAGGCTTAGGCAGGCCACTTACAACAGGCTGAGGCAGGCCACTACAGGCTTAGGTAAGCCACTTATTACAGGCTGAGGCAGGCCACTACAGGCTGAGGCAGGCCACTTACTCACTGTCAATTTTTACAAGTTTGCCTCAATTTTAGCAATACCAGTAAATAAAAAACTTAAGAAATTTCAACAAATGAGGTATCATTTTAAAGCTCGTGATCCGTGGAATCCAAAAAGGTACAAAACTCCATTTCACAATTTTGTAACTTATTACGCACTTTGCCGTGACAGGACTTTGGTTCCTTCAGGTTCATGATACAGAGCACAGATGCCTTCCCGTTGAACTTTGGTTTCACGGGCAAAGGAAACACATCGAGAACAAGCGGAGAATCTTGTGAATTGGAAGAACAGATCAGGGCTGGAGCGATTGGGTTTGTGTTTGTTTTATTAATTATGACTACATTGTACTCCTTTAAGTTCCTCTCTGTCCAGTGTTGTTCATTCAACTGTAAATCTCACTTTTTTTATTATATTTTATTGTATACTCTCTTTAGTTGTTTTTGATGTAGTGTTATGATGTAATTTGACTGGTGCAAGGTTGATTCTTGGGAATATCTTGTGAGGGACAGTATCATTGTAAGGTACCCGGTACTTGTGTTTTGTGATAGGATCCCTCAACACTAGTGACGTGTATGAGGGACACTATACTATAACTGTACACAAAATATCTTTGCTGGGTGAATATATTGTGGAGCGCAGCGGCGCAGCAACAAGAGCAGTTGATAGAACACACGTTTGAATCCTGTGCTGCCATTTTGAACTTTGGGCGAGTTCGATCACTCTACATTCCTCCAGTTCACTCAGCCGTATATATGAGTACCTGGCTACAGACAGTGGTGGATGTTTGTGTACGAATGGTCTTGATGTATTCATTTCAGCTGGCTGAATGCTTCCCAGATAAGTCAAGATGGTGTTCGATTGAACAAGTCTGCCAGGGAATAAAGGGTAAACCGCTTTGAGCAGTCCTAAGGACTGGATACTGCACTATATAAGAGCTCACCTTTTCTTTACCTGTGCTGTGCACATCAGACCACTAATATTGTTGATCCCAGTCTTGCTGTAGGTTGAAGTTGCATGAAGACTGGGGCTCCACTCCCGCCGTTATTGACCATTGTCTGCGAGTGGCCGAACAGATGGACGTCCAGGTATCAAAATCCAATTACAACTTCCCCTTTACAATGTCGGAAAGAATTCAGTCATTTTGAGGCATTATTATGATGCCAGAAAATTTCCAGTTGAAGCCCTTTTAACAATGAGAAGGATTCTCCATAACTGTTGAGAAATTAGAAAAAGTTAACTGATTAGAACCTACACTTATAATATCCATTTATTTTTGCACCAGTCATGACGCATATAACCATTGTAATAACTAATTTAATTTAGAATACTTAACATTTCCAAATAACAAAAATTATAGTTAGTTTATGGTGTGACAAATAATCTCCGCCAAAGAAAAAAATGCACTGCATGTTATCACTGTACAGTCGAACCTCTCTGTTAAGGACAGCCTCGCAACTGGATGAAAGTCACCAGAATAGCGAGGTGACTATATTAGAGGTGACCATATTAGAGGTGCCTATATCAGTGGGACTGATTTTGTATAATTTACTGTTGTGGAAATAATCTGAGAATGTCCCAGGGAGACCTTAATTGTGAGGTAGTTGTATTACCAAAGTGACTGTAACGCAAGGTTAGGCTGTACTGGTATATGTTGACAACTAGTGAGGTGACCTTTGACCCCAGGTGATGATTCACACGGACACATTGAATGAGTCGTCGTGTGTGGAGCAAACGATCGAAGCTTTCGGCGGGCGGACGATCCACACATACCACTCGGAGGGCGCTGGAGGGGGCCACGCCCCGGATATCATCCGAGTGTGTGGCGAACCCAACGTGCTGCCATCGTCCACCAACCCCACTCGACCCTACACACGCAACACCATCGATGAACACCTTGACATGCTGATGGTGTGTCACCATCTAGACAAGTAGGCATTTCATGAACACCTCAACATGCTGATGGTGTGTCACCATCAAGACAAGTAGGCATTTCATGAACACCTCAACATGCTGATGGTGTGTCACCATCTAGACAAGTAGGCATTTCATGAACACCTCAACATGCTGATGGTGTGTCACCATCTAGACAAGTAGGCATTTCATGAACACCTCGACATGTTGATGGTGTGTCACCATCTAGACAAGTAGGCATTTCATGAACACCTCGACATGCTGATGGTGTGTCACCATCTAGACAAGTAGGCATTTCATGAACACCTCGACATGCTGATGGTGTGTCACCATCTAGACAAGTAGGCATTTCATGAACACCTCGACATGTTGATGGTGTGTCACCATCTAGACAAGTAGGCATTTCATGAACACCTCGACATGCTGATGGTGTGTCACCATCTAGACAAGTAGGCATTTCATGAACACCTCGACATGTTGATGGTGTGTCACCATCTAGACAAGTAGGCATTTCATGAACACCTCGACATGCTGATGGTGTGTCACCATCTAGACAAGTAGGCATTTCATGAACACCTCGACATGTTGATGGTGTGTCACCATCTAGACAAGTAGGCATTTCATGAACACCTCGACATGTTGATGGTGTGTCACCATCTAGACAAGTAGGCATTTCATGAACACCTCGACATGCTGATGGTGTGTCACCATCTAGACAAGTAGGCATTTCATGAACACCTCGACATGTTGATGGTGTGTCACCATCTAGACAAGTAGGCATTTCATGAACACCTCGACATGCTGATGGTGTGTCACCATCTAGACAAGTAGGCATTTCATGAACACCTCGACATGTTGATGGTGTGTCACCATCTAGACAAGTAGGCATTTCATGAATGCCTCGACATACTGATGGTGTGTCACCTTCTAGACATGTAGGCATTTCATGAACACCTCAACATGCTGATGGTGTGTCACCATCTAGACAAGTAGGCATTTCATGAATGCCTCGACATGCTGATGGTGTGTCACCTTCTAGACATGTAGGCATTTCATGAATGCCTCGACATGCTGATGGTGTGTCACCATCTAGACAAGTAGGCATTTCATGAACACCTCAACATGCTGATGGTGTGTCACCATCTAGACAAGTAGGCATTTCATGAACACCTCAACATGCTGATGGTGTGTCACCATCTAGACAAGTAGGCATTTCATTAACACCTCGACATGTTGATGGTGTGTCACCATCTAGACAAGTAGGCATTTCATGAACACCTCAACATGCTGATGGTGTGTCACCATCTAGACAAGTAGGCATTTCATGAACACCTCAACATGTTGATGGTGTGTCACCATCTAGACAAGTAGGCATTTCATGAATGCCTCGACATACTGATGGTGTGTCACCTTCTAGACATGTATGCATTTCATGAATGCCTCGACATACTGATGGTGTGTCACCTTCTAGACATGTAGGCATTTCACGAATGCCTCGACATACTGATGGTGTGTCACCTTCTAGACATGTAGGCATTTCATGAACACATTGACATGCTGATAATAATAATAATAATTTTATAAAGTGCCATTTCCATTAAAATGCTCAAAGTGCTGTACAAAATTAAATTAATTTAAGATCATGATATTATAATTATAAGAACACTTAAATACATTTTAAAATAATTAATAAAACAATTAGTTAAACATTATTAAAATATATCAGATAATTTGTAGATATAGAATAAAAAATATCATATTTCCATACATACAATCATGGATAAATACATAACATACAAGTTTAGAAGTAAAATTTCCAAGAAAGGAAATTGTCAATCAAATGTCATCACCTGGACAAATAGGCATTAGATGAACCCTTCGACATGCTGATGATGTGTCACCATCAACCACAGTGTCTCACCCATCAACCCTCATGTCTCACCCATCAACCCCCATGTATCACCCATCAACCCCCATGTCTCACCCATCAACCCTCATGCCTCACCCATCAACCCTCATGTCTCACCCATCAACCCCATGACTCACCCATCAACCCTCATGTCTCACCCATCAACCCCTATATGTCACACCCATAAACCCCATGTCTCACCCATCAACCCCCAATTCTCACCCATCAACCCCAGATCACACCCATTAACCCCATGTCTCACCCATCAACCCCCAAATCTCACCCATCAACCCCGGATCTCACCAGGAATCTGAAGGAAGATGTGGCGTTTGCGGAGTCGCGTATCCGCGCGGAGACAATTGCTGCAGAGGACATCCTGCATGACATGGGCGCCATCAGTATCATCTCCTCAGACTCCCAGGCCATGGGGCGCATCGGGGAGGTCATCACCCGCACCTGGCAGACCGCAGACAAGATGAGGCACTTCAGGGGCAGACTTGCATTGGAGACGGTCTGTATGACTTGTAGATATGACATCTCTGTAAGTTATGGCATCTCATTGAAGACGTCTGTCAGTTATGACGTCTCTGCAGGTTATGACATCTCCGACAGTTATGACGTCTCTGCAAGTTATGACGTCTGTCCATTTTGACATCTCATTTAAGACATCTCTGCCAGATATGACATCTCAGGCAGTTATGACATCTCTGCAAGTTATATCACCTCTGCCAGATATGACGTCTCAGCACATTATGACATCTCAGACGACGTCTCATTTAAGATATCTTTGCCTGTTATGACGCCTCCATTAAGATATCTTTGCCATTTATGACGTCTATGCAAGTTATGATGTCTCAGCCCCTTATGACATCTCAGTTAAGACATCTCTAGTTATGACATATCCAAGTTATGACATCTCAGCTCATTATGACATCTCAGTTAAGACATCCCTGCCAGTTATGATGTCTCACTTATGATATATCTGCTTGTTATGACATCTCTGTCAGTTACAACAAAGTTATGCTGTCTGTGCAAGTTATGAGATATGATTGAGTGCTATTTGTGGCGAGACAACGTGGTTGATGCATTAGTGCCACAGCCAGAGTTGGTGACTTAGGTAGTTAAGACACCTTTGCCAGTTATAAAATCTGCAAGTTATGACGGCAGCAATTTTTGACATCTACAGTTATGACATCTGTGCAAGTTATTGTGCATTATTTACTTTAAAATAATACTGGTTAGTCGTATCAGTATTTTATTATATTTATTTATTTAGCAGTCCTAATCCATGTTTTAATAACTTGTGAAGTGCCACAATTTTCTTGAGATCTGGCGCTATTTATATCGTATAAAGAAATGTGATACATGCAAAATAGTTTCATTTAATCTTGTCTAATTTTGTTGATCTCTACAGGGAGAAAATGACAACATTCGTGTGAAACGCTATTTGGCCAAGTACACAATCAACCCTGCAGTGGGGCATGGCATGGGGCACCTGATTGGTTCAGTCGAGGTATGTTGGTTGTTCATCTTTGTTTTGATATGACAACCTCTTGAGGTAGTGTGTGTCTTGTAGTGAGAGTGTGAGGTGATATCTTGCTTTCTCACAGCCAATAAATATCCCTCAGATATAGACTAGGGATAGTTGTGGGAAGTTGGCTTTGTTAGTTGTGGGAAGTTGGCTTTGTTTGCAACAATGCTTGTTTATGTTTAGCAGTGTAGTGTTAGAATGTTGATAGTGCTGACATAACATAGGGAATAGATTGGTGGAAGTCATAAACATAAATGTGTCAACATGTTGTCATAGAGTTCATGTATATTTTCAGATGTGTTGTAAATTATTTCAGTATTGCTTTAAAATCCACTTGTATTGTCAGTCAAGGTGTATTACATTAATTTGGGATTTGTTTTATGACCATAGCAACATATAATGCTTGTTCTTGTGTGTAAATATGTATTTATTGGGCACGAGCCTAGAGATGTTCAGTAACTAATGGTTTGACCTTGTGTAGGTCGGCAAGATGGCTGACCTGGTGCTGTGGAATCCGGCCTTCTTTGGAGCAAAGCCTGAGATTGTCATCAAAGGAGGCTATATTGCTTGGGCACAGATGGGTCAGTTCAGTTTCCAACAGTTACCTGTCTACAAGAACATCTCATTGTCTTTTCATACTATATATATATATAATACAATATACTCATCATATATACATATACCCAGGTAAATATATATCTGATGTACCATGTTTTCTGCATACATATAGCTATTATGTAGGTAGTAATCTTGGCTAATTTTCACAGTTGTATTTTATGCATCTCTTAACAAAAATTTTATTCCAGAGATTATCGCTTTATAAATAAAAAGTTATTACTATTGTTTTCTTTCCTAGTTTTAATTGTTGTCTTTGAGCAAGTATTTGTGGTCTGTTTCTCTCACAGGAATGCCAAATGCCTCTATCCCCACCCCTCAACCTGTGAAGATACGCAAACAGTTTGGTGCATACGGCAAGGCAGTGGGAAATAACTCTGTTGTGTTTGTCTCACAGGTAACACTAACACACCCTATATCTCACATTTAACAACACCTCTGTTGTGTTTGCTCTCGGGTAACATGCAACATTTTATATCTCTTGAAATTTGCAGACGATACAGCAATTACAAGATGATCTTGACAAGTTGATAAAATGGTCTGAAAAATTACAAATATTGTTCAATTTTGGGAAATGTAAATGCGCCTCCACACAGGACATGGGAATGAATATGTAGAATGTACAATGGGTGGTTCTGTACTAAGTACTACTATAAAAGAAAAGGACTTGGAGTTAACCAGTAGTGCTGATATGAAGGTTTCAGAGCAGTGTGGTATTGCCGCTTCAAAGGGAAATCAAATCCTTGGATTAATTATGCGAAATATAACGTATAAGGAAAAAGAGCTAATAATACCGCTGTACAAAACAATAGTTAGGCCTCATTTAGAATATTGTATTCAAGCTTGGAGGCCATATCGCAGGAAGGACATAGATATGCTAGAAAGAGTACAGAGGAGAGCAACTAAAATGATACAAAAACCGAGGGATCTTAGTTATGAAATACACCTAAAAGAATGTGGTTTAACAACACTAGAGACCAGGAGATTGAGAGAAGATGAGATGGAAGTGTTTAAAATATTGAATGGTTATGAAAATATTGATAGAAATATTTTTTTCTCAGTTAAGAAAGATAGAAGGACCAGAGGACATGAAATTACATTAGTAAAGGAGCAGTGTAGATAATAGGTATAAGAAAGGTCTCATTCTCACAAAGGACTGTAAATTAATGGAACAGATTATCGCCTGACTGTGTTGGTGCTAGTAGCGTGAATGTTTAAAAATAAAATTGACACATACCTTAAAAAGGCGGGATACACGTAGATAAAAAAGTATTGGACTCTCGATAAGGCAAAATGCTTCCTTGTCCACCTGCCATCTAGAGTTAGTTTTCTGGATGGCAATTTTGTTAAATCTCACATGTAACTGTACAGTCGGGTATTGCTGAAAGATAAAGATACCCCCAGGGCAGTTGATAGGTCTTTCCCTGACAAAAACAAATCAAGTTTCAATGTTTTACCAATCAACACATGCAAGTTCCTCATGCAGGGCCATAGCGTGGTTGATTTGAGGGGGTGCATTTTTTTCTCCCCAAAAACCTTGAATTGCACCCCCTTTTGTGATTTCCAACTGCACCCCCATTGATGATAAAAAGCTTCAAAGTGGAATGACTTATAGTAAACAATGCAGTGACAAGAACTGCAAGTAGTTATGTTGACACACATTCTGTGATTGTTGACATCTCCAGGCATGCAAGGCCTGTGGTGTGGCCGAGCAGTACGGCATCAGTAAACGCACCGAGGCTGTCAAGTCTTGTCGCAACCTCACCAAGGCTGACATGGTGCTCAACGACTACCTACCCAAGATCACAGGTAAACTACGAGAGGATGTCAGTATCCTTATACTATAAATTATAGCTTGCTCTGTTGGTTTGTAAGGTTCCAGTGTGCTTGAGGCTTGCTCTGTTGGTTTGATTTGTGCGTACTTGTAGCTTGCTCTGTTGGTTTGATGCCTGTGTGCTTGTAGCTTGCTCTGTTGGTTTGATGCCTGTGTGCTTGTAGCTTGCTCTGTTGGTTTGATGCCTGTGTGCTTGTAGCTTGCTCTGTTGGTTTGATGCTTGTAGCTTGCTCTGTTGGTTTGATGCCTGTGTGCTTGTAGCTTGCTCTGTTGGTTTGATGCCTGTGTGCTTGTAGCTTGCTCTGTTGGTTTGATGCCTGTGTGCTTGTAGCTTGCTCTGTTGGTTTGATGCCTGTGTGCTTGTAGCTTGCTCTGTTGGTTTGATGCCTGTGTGCTTGTAGCTTGCTCTGTTGGTTTGATGGCTGTGTGCTTGTAGCTTGCTCTGTTGGTTTGATGCTGTGTGCTTGTAGCTTGCTCTGTTGGTTTGATGCCTTGCATTTGTAACTGGCAATCGTACCTGGATGCCTGTGTGTTTGTAACTTGCCATATTACCTTGTAAGGGTGTCAGAATGTTTTGTAGCATGTCTTAGTAGTTTGTAAGGATGCCAGTGTGTTTGTAACTACCAATAGTACCTTGTAAGAATGCATGTGTGTTTGTAACTTGCCACGGTACCTTGTAAGATTGTTTGTGTTTGTAGCGTGCCCTAGTACCTTGTTAGCGTGCCTGTGTGTTTGTAACATGCCATTGTACCTTGTAAAGATGTCTGTGCTTGTAACATGCTGTAGTACCTTGTAGAGATGTCTGTGTGGTTGTAGCTTGCCTCAGTTAGTTGCCTGATTGTTTGTTTTGTAGTTGACCCACAGTCCTACAAGGTTCACATCACTGACCCCGAGATGACCACCGCTCAACATCTCATCTGTCCACCGGCCCAGCAACTCGCTCTCGCCCAGCGATACTTTCTCTTTTAGGGCATGCTGGGAGTTGTGTGTCATCAGAAAATGGAGATTGTGGATGCAACTTTCTCACTGGGTCTTACACAGGTTAGCAGTATTACTTCTGAAACCAGATTCCTGGCACTACCACCTTAAGCAGAATTATATGGTGTGACATTTACAAATGTGCAACTTCTCCAGCAATTAAGGTGCATTCATGCCGCGGATTCGTCATATGAACCCAATTTCTGTTGACTTTACCAACTGGAGCCCGCCAATGCGGTATTTTGTTTGTGTAACTGAAAATGTGTTTAATGGTGCTTGTTAATGTGCTCAGTTGGCGCTGCTTGTTAATATGATCAGTTGGTGCTTGTTAATGTGATCAGCTGGCGTTTGTTAGTGTGATCAGCTGTCGTTTGTTAGTGTGATCAGTTGGCATTTGTTAGTGTGATCAGCTGTCGTTTGTTAGTGTGATCAGTTGGTGCTTGTTAATGTGCTCAGTTGGCGTTTGTTAGTGTGATCAGTTGGTGCTTGTTAATGTGCTCAGTTGGCATTGCTTGTTGGTGTGATCAGTTGGCATTTGTTAGTGTGATCAGTTAGTGCTTGTTGGTCTGATCAGCTGGCATTTGTTAATGTGATCAGCTAGCGTTTGTTAGTGTGATCAGTTGGCGTTTGTTAGTGTGATCAGTTGGTGCTTGTTAGTGTGATCAGCTGGCGTTTGTTAGTGTGATCAGCTGGCATTTGTTAGCGTGATCAGTTGGCATTTGTTAGTGTGATCAGCTGGCGTTTGTTAGTGTGATCAGTTGGTGTTTGTTAGTGTGATCAGTTGGTGCTTGTTAGTGTGATCAGCTGGCGTTTGTTAGCATGATCAGTTGGCATTTGTTAGTGTGATCAGCTGGCGTTTGTTAGTGTGATCAGCTGGCGTTTGTTAGTGTGATCAGTTGGTGTTTGTTAGTGTGATCAGTTGGTGCTTGTTAGTGTGATCAGTTGGTGCTTGTTAGTGTGATCAGTTGGCGTTTGTTAGTGTGATCAGCTGGCGTTTGTTAGTGTGATCAGTTGGTGCTTGTTAGTGTGATCAGTTGGTGCTTGTTAGTGTGATCAGCTGGCGTTTGTTAGTGTGATCAGCTGGCGTTTGTTAGTGTGATCAGTTGGTGCTTGTTAGTGTGATCAGTTGGTGCTTGTTAATGTGCTCAGTTGGCGCTGCTTGTTAATATGATCAGTTGGTGCTTGTTAATGTGATCAGCTGGCGTTTGTTAGTGTGATCAGCTGGCGTTTGTTAGTGTGATTAGCTGGCGTTTGTTAGTGTGATCAGTTGGCATTTGTTAGTGTGATCAGCTGGCGTTTGTTAGTGTGATCAGTTGGTGCTTGTTAGTGTGATCAGTTGGCATTTATTAGTGTGATCAGTTGGCATTTGTTAGTGTGATCAGCTGGCGTTTGTTAGTGTGATCAGTTGGTGCTTGTTAATGTGCTCAGTTGGCGTTGCTTGTTAGTGTGATCAGCTGGTGCTTAAACCTATGGAGCTTTTTCAAAACATAAACTGCCAGCGTATCCTTGTAGAACTATTTATGACACACACCAGTGAGTGTGCCAGTGGCGCACCCTGGTGCCGACAGAGTTTAGTATACATTATCACTTTTAAGGAGCAAAATAGATTTCAAAGAGCAAAATCAGGCTTATGTGCTCATAAGATTGTTAGTGAAACGATCCCCAGAAATATTCTACAGAGAGAAGTCATTATGCTGGTCTCATGTAGTAGGTCTGTTACAATTAACAAAAAACGTACGGAATAATTTTCACGAGTGCTACGCTAATTTGTGCGAAATAGTACAATTTACCAAATAAAATGCATTGGGAAATTAAAAGCAGTAATGTTGTATTATCATATTTTATTATCGACCAAAGTTGACATGACGAGAGATGGACATGTCAAATATTCACGCACCTTCAGTCTCGTAGTTCATAGTTCAGGAGGGGAATTACATGTCACACATATATATACTTTGCTAAAAGTATTTCTCACCATAGTACATTCTAACAACACATTCAATATTAAACTTTTTAAAAAGTGGGTCACATCATCAATGGGTGTCCATATTTTTCTGATATTTGGACCTGCGGGTCCAAATATCACCCGGGTCCAAATCTCATCTGACACCGGGTCTCACATCCCTGCTCTCATTCACGGCACAATGGCATCAGGCTGCTCGAAATGAAACTCAATATCGCATTGATAGCTCAAAACTGAGTGATATTCACATCTTCCTATGCCAGACCTCATGTCATGCTACACCCATACTTCACACCCTACCATATCTCACATCATAACCATACCTCATGCCACCCCCACTGTCTCTTACCATTGCCCCTCACCCGGGCAGCACTGACATCTACAATGAATGGACACATAGGAACCTGCCTCCACCTACTGGCACTGGTTGGAACCTTCATCCTCTACTGGCACCGTTTGTAACCTATCAAGTCACATGACCCCCGCTCCTCTTGAATGAAGCATAATTCATCAAATGCCATGTACTTTTATTTATAGACTACGCACATCTAATTCATTGTAATAATTTAAAACTATTGAATAGAAATTGACAGCCTGTTTTAGAGGTCGTGTAGTGGGAGGTTGTGAAGCAAACCAGAAGCGGTGCAACCAGTGGCAGCAGGCATAAGGCGTGAGCGGCTCACATGAAAGCGAAAGTTGTCCATTCAACTCGGAGACAGTCGGGGCTGGAATCACTAATACATACAGCGACACCCCCTGATACATCAGTGGTACCCCCTGATACATACAGCGGCACCCCCTGATACATACAGCGACACCCCCTGATACATACAGTGGCACCCCCCGATACATACAGCGGCACCCCTGATACATACAGTGGCACCCCCTGATACATCAGTGGTACCCCTGATACATACAGTGGCACCCCTTGATACATACAGTGGCACCCTTGATACATACAACAACACCAACTGGTACTTAGTGGCAACCCCTGATACATCAGTGGCACCCCCGATACATACAGCGGCACCCCCTGATACATACAGTGGCACCATTGATACATACATCAGCACCCACTGATACATACAGTGGCACCCCTGATACATACAGCGGTGGTACTCCTGATACATACAGTGGCACCCCCTGGTACATACAGCGGTGGTACTCCTGATACATACAGTGGCACCCCCTGATACATACAGCGGTGGCACTCCTGATACATACAGTGGCACCCCCTGATACATACAGCGGTGGCACTCCTGATACATACAGTGGCACCCCCTGGTACATACAGCGGTGGTACTCCTGATACATACAGTGGCACCCCCTGGTACATACAGCGGTGGTACTCCTGATACATACAGTGGCACCCCCTGATACATACAGCGGTGGCACTCCTGATACATACAGTGGCACCCCCCGATACATACAGCGGTGGCACTCCTGATACATACAGTGGCACCCCCTGGTACATATGGTGGCACTCCTGATACATACAGTGGCACCCCCTGGTACATATGGTGGCACTCCCCGATACATACAGCAGCACAACTAACTGCCATATGACAATCTCCCAACAGTCACTCCCATCGCTTGACCCCGCGTGAAGCCAGATAAAACTGCCAACCATTAAAGCCACTTCCCAGGATACATACATTAAATCTAATCGTCAAAAATCAGGGTGTCTGTATTTGACACTATCCATGTCAAACATTCGCACACACATGCGAAAGCTATATAATATTCTGCTGTTTAGAGTCTAAAACACAGTCCATATGTCTGATCTATGACACTGTGATAAACTCATTTAAAGCATGTTAACAGATCAACATGACACGCAGACCTCCTATACGAGTGACGAGAACAGAAGTAGTCATTTCACGTTGGAGGGACCTGTTACTGGACAAAGTTATCAAGTAAATACTATACAAACAACTATAAATGCCATAGAGAATTGTCCAAACTTTTGTAAAATTCAAATCTCTCGTGTCTTTTCCGTCACTTGTGTATTCCAAAAACCTGTGACACAATTGCGAAAACAAACTAAAGCCAGTCACGTGGACAAATTTTAACCAGACACACCAGTGACCAGTACTGTACAACATAGCTCCTGAAGTCTGGTCATCACACCAACTCCTACTATAAAAATGCTGCTACTGCTGCTGCTGTGATAACTAACCAAAGTGCTCCAGTGTAAACACATCTATCGAGGTCAAGTGCTGTCAACCTCTAGGTTCCACACACTTTACCTCGCATGTATATAAAATGAAACACTACAGTCATATACTTCCCCCTAGCCATCCCCTGGGGTTAATTCAGTCACCAAACTGCCCCATTAGCAAGCAAGCTGCATGTGCAAGCAGGTAAAGCTAAAACACACCTGTGACGTGTGCAGCTTGTACGTGTTGACATTCCTTAATAAAACTGCCAAGGAAATCTACACGATTACTAACCTCATCGAAACATCCACAACAACATCACTGTTGTGATAAACAGGTGCCAAGAGTGCAGGAGTTATTAATGTGTCTTTGAATGAACACGCCATGCGTAAGCTGTCCCTTCTACCCAATGCGACATAATAAATACATAAATTAATGCACACACATTACATACATCTGGATAGCTACGATGTACGTGTCTGCAGCGTGACAGTCACACACTGTCACAATAGTCGGAGGGCATCAGAAACACCAAGCCACATCTTGGACGTAATCAGTTCTCATGACACAGGCAAGCAGAACACGAAAAAACACTACATTACGAATGTAACTTCATTATGTAATACAGGGTACATAAATAAACAACGTCCAGTCGTGTCCAGTCTATGGCCAGTTCACGGCCAAGCCAGCGAAGAAGAAAATCCTTCTGCAGCTGAAACTCGCTGACCGGAGGTCAAAATGATGATGCACACGCTTAAAGGACGTCCTGGAAAGTCCTTGGACGAAGGGTCGTTATATGGGGTCGCGACACAGACTACAGTTACGACCTCTGGCGGCGTGCAAACCGTTTGCGCACGGCGTGGATCATGCGCGTGAACACATTGCGTCGCTTCTTCTTGCAGGGAATGTCCTGCGGCCCGAAGCGTTTGTCCACTTCCTCCTCCACTTGGGCGTCTATCGTGTCGTAGTCGTCTGGCGACGTCGCGCGTGGGGACGACATCGTCTCGGGCACCGGCGACGATGTCACCACTGTCTGCTCCCGAGCCTGCTCCCAAGCCTCCTCCTCCTCCCTCCTCCTTTGCTCCTCCTCCTCTTCCTTCTTCAGTCGCTCCTTCTCGAGCACCTCCGCCAGAAGGTCTTCAATCTCCTTCGCACGCTCGATGATCTGCTGCACCATTGCTGCAATGACACGGGCACAGCGGTAAGTATAGCAACGACACAATAAATACGCAGGTAACTATAGCAATGGTGCACCAAGTACACCTGTAACTATAGTAACAGTGCACCAAGTAAACTGGTAACTATAGCAATGGTGCACCAAGTACACTGGTAACTACGGCAACTGCACACCAAATACGCTGGTAACTGTAGCAACAACACATCAAGTATGTCAAAAATTATAGCAACAAGTCTGTCAATAATTATAGCAATGAGATCAAGACGTACACTGGTAACTACACTGTTATTATGTGTCTTATGCTAGGCTCACAAAGACAATTATAAAAAATTTCAAGTAAGACAAATCCACAAAAGCCAACTACAGACAACATCACTAATAATTGAGATTATTTTTGTTCAGACATGTCAAACTTAATTTGTTTAATAATTCAAAATAGATTAGAAATATAGCATTTAAACAGCAGATTTTTACAAGCTTAGTACAGAGTCAGATCAACATGTCTATGTACATTTATCTAGTAAATACACAGGTCTACAGCAGTAAATTAGTTGCTTCATTGTGGCTTGCTATATCATCATTTACCAATACCAATTCAGTGAAGTGTTAGTAAGTGCCCCACGCACCCAGAACCCAGCTATATGTGTCAACAGGACACAGCTATAAGTGTCAACAGAACACAGCTATAAGTGTCAGCAGAACGCAGCTATACAGGTGTATACATGTCACATTTCCACATGACAGTTCTACAGGACACACAACAGATTAACATGACACATTTCCACATGAGATAGTTTCACATGACATAGTTCTACATGACACATTTCCACATGAGATAATTTCACATGACATAGTTCTACAGGACACAGTTTTACATGACAGGTTCACATGACACATTTCCACATGAGATAGTTTCACATTATATAGTTTTACAGGACACAGTTCTACACGTAACCGTTACAGCAACATAAGGACACAGAAGAGTTTCACATATTTTTGTATATAACAAAGTATCTTATTATCTCTTCAACAATGCATGAAACATTTTGTATGGTTTTATGCAACCGTTTTAATATGAATATAAACAAGAGATATTCGGCTGTAGTCAACACATCCCAACAATTCATGAACTCCAAACATTTGATGGTGACAATTCCCAAGAATTTATAAACTTCCTAACACTTGATTACACTTCATAAATATTGATGAATTTGATAATGACATTTTCAAACAATTGGTGAACTCCCTAACACTTGATGACACTTCCTAACTCTTGACAAACTCTTCAATACTTGATGAACACTTGGTGACACTTCCCAACATTATATACACTCCACCAACTAGTGGTGAGAATTCCTAATACTTTATGACACTCCCAGGCAATGCCTAACACTCAGTAAACTCCCGAATATTTGATGACACTTCCCAACAACCAGTGACACTCGCCAATAATTGATGGTACTTCACAACACCAGATGATGCTTCCCAACACTTGATGATACTTGCCAACACTATGAACTTCCCAACATTTGATGACACTTGCCCTTCCAATTTCCCTGACCAGTGTTGCTTCTGACCAGCCATGACAGCTATTGTACCGTTCCCGTCCCATTAACCGTGCCAGCCTGATACTGTTGACATGATGGAGGTAAGGTGTGTATGTGGGGGAACATGCGTGGCTCTGTGTGCGTGCGTGTGTGCATACATGCGTACACGTGTGTGATCATTGCACCAGTGCTGCAACCTAGTGGGTTGTGGATGTACCACAATTAAGTTGTAGTAAGCAATAGTGACAAGGTGGCAGCATGGGACTGTTTTAATAAACACTTTTATGTGGGACAGTGTTCCCTGTTAGTGTAGTGGTGTTACTGACTCAGAATCGTAGCTAGTTTGCTGTAAATTTTATTTATACGTTTAACTGCACAATCTATATCCAAGAATCTTAAAAATAACAGTGCTACATTATTTTTTTTGTTAAGTGACATACATACTGAGCAATATCGCCAACACAAGAATGTCATGAATAGAGGAAATGTTACCAATATTGGTCTTATATTGTACATATTATACATATTGCAGATATTGCAGAATGACACAGTAATTGAAAGCTTAATAAAACATTAGCGCAGTGATAGAACTTGCATGAAAAATTAATCTTTGTTTGCTGATCAGCTTGCATAAAGATGGCAGCCCAGCTACAACCAAACGCAAAGGCCAATCAGATGTTTCCTCAGTTTGGATGTTTGCACAATGCATTGCATAAATATGTGATACATAATATTGCCTGTTCTCTGTGAGTTAGCGAATACTGCCAGTTATGCTACAAGATTAGTATTTCTGCAACGGTCTCTCCTATTTGTTTAGTATTGCTATGATAGGTATTAGCAAGAAATTATCACCACAGATATGTCAGTCTCGTTGTATTGCGGTGCAATTATAGCCGGTTTTGTGATAGCATTCAGAATAATTTTAGATTCAATCAATATTAATTGTGACAAATTGTTTTCCTTATAAATATATCTTTTGTCAATGGTGTGGTCTATTTTTGCATTAATAAACATAATACTTTATATACAACTGTATTTCATGTGAATGGACTGTGTTCTACGTGCACATGTTTGCACGGTTGTATTGTGCGCTTGAGTTACATGTTGGCATGTGTACACAAGTTTGCTTGTGCATGCATACACATTTATGTATATACATATTTGTATGCATACGTGTGTATACGTTTGTGTGCGTGCGTGCATGCGTGCGTGCATGCGTGTGTCTGTATAAATAAGTTTAAACATTGTAGGTCAGAAGAAAGGTGTCAGGAAAGCTGTCATGAAATAATGGTTGGCCGTGCCAGCAGTGGTTAGACTAGGCTACAGAGCGTATTAGAACCAAGTAGCAGCTGCACACGGCAGGTTGTACCTTCCGACAGGTTGTTCAGGTCGAGTTCTAGAAAACGACATGCAGCAAAGTAGACGTAAACACTAGTCTGAGGGTAGCAACTTATACGCATGCAAGACTCTCTAACACACACTCAACACATTAAAGATGGGCATTATTTTACATATCTAACAAAATGCGTGGGCATATCCGAAAACATCTAGCTGTGTCCGTTTGAGGATACGTGAGCACACTTGGGCCCGTCTGACGACACTTGGGCACAGGTGGGCCCGTCTGACGACACTTGGGCCCGTCTGATGACACTTGGGCAGAGTTGGGCCCGTCTAACGACACTTGGGCACAGTTGGGCCCGTCTGACGACACTTGGGCACAGTTGGGCCCGTCTGACGACACTTGGGCACAGTTGGGCCCGTCTGACGACACTTGGGCACATTTAGGGACACCTTGGCATACTTGGTATACGGGTGTAACAATCTGATGCTCAGCAGTAGTCAATGTCGCGATGTAACACTATCGATGGTAAATATAACTATTGACAGTTATTGGGGATAGCACAGTGAACTATCAATAGTAATGAGAGTTGGCCAAACACGTCCGCAGGTTTACTTGTGTCACTGCAATACTATTCACATATGTGATTTTTCTACTTTACTACGTAATGTTTTATTTACTATTAACCGAGTCCACCGACCCAATGTAAAGAATTGTCGATCAAATCAGCATCACTCGCGGATAGCCACTGTGAAGCATCCAACTCTGACTCTACAAGATGGCGCCACACATCAATTTTGGCTGGGTCCACGCATTATATACCTTAATTAACTCACATCAGGTGAAATTGGAACATTAACATGTTTAACTTCCATAACACTATCGCAATAGTATTGCAACAGTAATTACTGCTATTGCAATACTATTGTGATAGTATCGCAACTGTAATTATTGCTATCGCAATACTATCGCAACAATAATTACTGTTATCGCGATGCTATCGCGATACTATCGTGATAATACCGCAACAGTAATTACAGCTATTGTGATACTATCGTGACAGTATCACAACAGTAGTTACTGCTATTGTGATACTATCGTGATAGTATCACAACAGTAGTTACTGCTATTGTGATACTATTGTGATAGTATCGCAACAGTAATTACTGCTATCGTGATACTATCGTGACAGTAAAAACTATCCCCGATAGTCAAACCTTATTCTTGGGCACTGAAGCTCTGCGTCAAAAAGGTGCACAAAGACAGAGGTGTTTACCTGCCAGCTCTAGACTGTGGGTGTTTCCAAGGCCAGGAACCTTGTTGCTTGACCACCACCAGAATGTCTCTGCAATAGATAACCAACAGATGACCAAAAGGTGACCAACAGGTGACCAACAAATGACCAACACATGACCAACTGATGAACAGATGACCAACAGGTGGCCAACAGATAACCAACAGGTGATCAGCAGGTGACCAACAGGTAACGAACAGATGACCAACAGATTGAATAAAATACAAGAAACATGAATGTAAAAACTGTTCCACTGATAGCGTAACATTCAGTGTGAATATCTATAAAAATAAAACGTATAGATGTATAATACAATAACATTATAATAATACATGATTTTTAATTGTATTCACATCTATAGTATAAAAAAGGAGAACGCAGAAGTTTAAAACTTATGATGTGCTATCCTGTCACATAAGAAAAGGCTACACATGCATTTTTAAATGTTGGATTCTCAATAAAGTGATCGATGGTTTAAAATTATCAAGTGTCCATCATTTTGTACTCGACTTGGTTTTATTGTTAGCAACCATTAGTGACGAGTTACTAAGTGTAGATTTTACAACTCAACCAAACTACCCATTTTTTTCTATTTACAACATCATAAATAATGTTTGCTATGCTGTCACAGCCACTAAAATATATGAATTAACAACTGAAAAACAGACACTTAAGTGACACACGTTGAGTAACCATGGCGACACGGATGACCTACTTACCGTCAGGTGTGTGGATCACGTCTGTGAGGTTCCAACAGCTCCCTGAAGTAACAGTTTGTGAACAAACAATAAATAACAACTCACAAAGCCAAGGGGCAATGAATGCTCCCTGCCTACAAATTTCAACAATTACATGTCATATGGCTAAAGTGTAGCCAATGTCAATATAATTTTTTATATGTAATGCATGACTTTAATGTATAATTACATAATCGTATATAATAATGTATTTACATTTATATTTACATACATATATATATGTAAATATATATATATATATGTATACATATATATATATATAGATATATAAATAATTAATTTTATTATAACAATTAGGTAGCACTACATTCCATCTGAGGAACTCTTATCTAAACTAATCATGACCCACAGAGTTTGTTTTGTGGAATGCTGCATACTCTTGATGAGATGGACGGCAATAAAACTGCCAAGAGACTGCACTGAAGAGAGAGAGAGAGAAAAAGATAGATTATTACACTTACAGGAAAGGATGGCCTTCTTTGTCGCAATGTCCGCTGAAATGACAGAGATGGTATCAAACATGGCTAACATAGGAGCATCAACTACAAGTCATGTCAATGTATTTGTTAACTCAACTATGTGTTCGTATGGTTCCAACTATCAGGACATATACATATTTATTACACATTAAAAAAAATCCTTGCTATAACTGGACAGGCATGTCACATTAAACTGCTTACGTTCTACATGCGTGCCCGTTCTGGGATATTGGAAAATTATAAAATAAAATAAATTATTCAAACTGATGTGATGGACAAGAGGAGTTTTAAATGACCTTCTCGATAACAACAAGAATATCAAAGACACTCACTAAGTTTGTACTTGGTCTTGAGGATGAGCAGAGCCGTTGTGATATCTGTACATGTCATACCTGTACAGAAGACGTCATACTTGTAAAGAACACATCATACACCATACCTGTACACAACACATGTCATATCTGTACACCAGATGTCATGTCATACCGATACACGACATCATAAAATTATATCATACCTGGACAGAACAAAATCTCATATGTCATATTTGTAAACAACAAGTTCATAAGTGATACCTGTACACAAGATGTCATGTCATGTCATACCTGTACAAGACAAGTCATACCTGCATATAACATGTCATACCTGTACATAGGTCTCCTCACCAACACATCACGTCATAAATGCACGTACATAAATCCTGTTGTTGTGACGCATACAGTGAACTAATACAACCACATCTGTTCCACTCCATCTCAAGAGTACTTCCTCACCCCAAACAAATACAGTGACTGTCACACACACCTCTGATGAATTGGACCGCCTCCTCCTCCCTCAGGTCCTCTGTCTCGCCCTCCTCCTCCTCATCCTCCACATTCCCTTCTGATTCCTCCACAATCTGGTCCTCAACCAGATTTGTACTGGGGCTGGCTTCCTCAGTTGTCATGGCAACTGTCTCCTTGGCAACTGTTTCGTTAGCAACCATCTCCTTGGCAACCATCTCCACGTCTCTCCACTCCTCCTCGCCATTGACCAGTGCCTCGTCCACCTCGGCACTGTCGTCCCCAGTCACTGCATTGCCGCGGGAGACGCCGTTGACCATGGCCGGTTTCTCCTCTGTCTCCGGATAGACGGGCAGTGACGACTCCTCAAAGAAGCTCAGGATGGACGTCTCATTGTGGGCGTCATCTGTGGAGGAAGAACACGTCATGTTATCATTTGAGCACTGACTCAATATGACTGAGCACTGACTCAACATGACCGAGTACAGGTTCAATATGACTTAGTAGACTCAACATAACTGAATATGACTGAGTATAGACTCAACATGACTGAGTACAGACATGGCTAGACTCAACATGACTTAGTAGACTCGACATGAATAAGCTAGTACATACTGAACATGACTGGTCACATATTTACAATTGAACAGACTCAAACTGACTGAGTACAGACTCAACATTACAGAGCACAGACTCAACATTACAGAGCACAGAATCAAAAAGACTGATCAGATAAACTGACATAAAGACTGCCGTTCAAAGCAACTCTTTCCCGACACTCCAGTGGTTTAGAGGAACCCAACAGCGTGACATGTACAAGCTCAGCCCAGGCCTGTTGGACAGCCAGGGGGGCCAAGTAAAGCCACTAGTGGCTTGGCCTAGCCCTGTCAGACAGCCAGGAACCAAGTAAAGCCACTAGTGGCTCGGCCCAGCCCTGTCAGACAGCCAAGAACCAAGTAAAGCCATTAGTGGCTCGGCCCAGCCCTGTCAGACAGCCAGGAACCAAGTAAAGCCACTAGTGGCTCGACCCAGCCTTGTCAGACAGCCAGGAACCAAGTAAAGCCACTAGTGGCTTCGCTTGGCCCTGTCAGACAGCCAGAGGGCTAAGTAGAGCCACTACTGGCTTTGTTTGGCCCTGTTAGACAGCATGGGAGGGCCAAGTAGAACCATTATTGGCCCTGCCATGTCAGACAGTTAGGGAGGGCCAAGTAAGGCCACTAGTAGCTCGGCCCGGCCCTGTGAGACAGCCAGGAACAAGTAAAGCCACTAGTGGTTTGCCCCTGCCCTGTCAGACAGCCAGAGGGCCAACTAGAGCCACTAATGGCTTGGCTTGGCCATGTCAGACAGCCAGAAGACTAAGTAGAGCCACTACTGGCTTGGTTTGGCCCTGTTAAACAGATGGGGGCCAAGTAGGGCCACTATTGGCTCGGCCTGGCACTGTCAGACAGCTGGGGAGGGCCAAGTAGAGCCATCAGTGGCTCGGCCCAGCCCTGTTAGACAGCTGGGGAAGGTCAAGTAGAGCCACTATTGGCCCAGCCATGTCAGATAGCCAGAGGGCCAAGTAGAGCTACTAGTGGCTTGACCCATAGGATGACTAATAGCGACAACAACTAAAAGATTTACTCACTATACACTGGATATGTTAAGACAAGACTTACCGAGAACAATGCCGCTGTCATTACATGACATGTACGTAGTGTTCATCTCAGGCAGTGTTGTGTCATTGTCTGCGTCGGTGTGTGTCAAAGAGTGACCATCAACACTTGCTTGTTTTGGACATCTACAAGCACCAATGACCACTACTAGGAGAGCTCCCTGATAAATGACATGCAAGGTGGGCTGCTTCAGACAAACTCCTGTTTCACCGATTCATCCATTATTTCACAAAATGTTCACCTTGTGGCTAGTTCTTGCGCCCAACTATTTTAATTTATTGTGATGTACTCACAAAGTTTTTAAATGTTCTGCTTCACTTTGGGTGTTCAGTCGTCAAACATTGTTAGAGTGTAGGGTTGGTAGGATGAAGGTGCCATAGGTTATGTAAAAACAGGCGACAACTCGTCACATGCATAGGATCATCAGATGACAATAATTTACTATTGTGTGCACCAGATCTACCATAATCTCTTTATGTTTTTGGATGACATAAAAATCTACAAAAATAATTATTTTCTATACTGCATGCGTCATTGTTCAAAAACTGTATATTTAATTCTAACTTGCACTTCACTGTTATCAATAAGTGAGCATAGCGCAACTTACAATATGATTGTATTGTAATTTGCTGCAAGCCAATATAAATTATTAATTATCAAATAAGTACCACTATCAATGTGTATTTTTGTGTCTTTATATTGTAACAGCAAATAATAACTAACACTGTACTATATTGTAATATCTGCCATATTCTATGTGTTCTAAGTAAATAATTCTTAGGGGTACACAAATACAAGAGCTTCTTCAGTTTACCCCTTTTTCTGACATAATCATTCTGAAACACCATAAACTCTGTATGTATTGTTCTTTTGTTGGAAAAATAAACACACTTACTTATTTTAGGACAGCTATTATTTTGATGTATCTGAACACATACAGTCTGTATAGTGACCATAGGTATTTGGACACTGTACATTTTCGGACACAACAGTATCATTCTTTATTCCGCCGTACGTTTTCAGACAGGTGAGAATTGAATTATTTCTAGGTCAGTGAATACAAACAGTTACTACACTATTAACCACTTAATTGTGTAGATAGTCAGTGCAAGAAATTAATCAAGTTAGCAACACTGAATACAACATACAAGTTATGTCAGGACTTTGTGAAGTTCCCTTCAGCCAACAAATATGTAGAGCACACGTACACTCACTCTAGTGACAGTATTAGGGCCTCAGCAGATGCTACAACACACACACCGTATACACACGCATGCGTACGTCTATGTACACAAACGTATTTATATGCAACATTATGTATACACGCACACATGCATGCATGTACCCATATGCACACTCACACACATGCATGTGTGCGCGTACAAATACACATGCACACATACATACTGATGCACACACACACGCATGCATACAGACACGCATGCACGTAAACGTGTACGGGCGGGCATACACTACATGAAACAGTGCTAATGCCTCATACGTCTATTTCGCATCATGTGGTATTTCCAGCTGTTGCCAGCGCAGGCGTCACACCTTGGCACTGTCCACATGTCATACGGGTGACGTCCAGCCTTAATCTCTCGTAACATGGCAACAATTACTGCTCGTCAAACATCACAATCTGCCCAGGTGATGTAAACAAACCCAATCGTCTCTCAAGTGTGTTTTTATGGATCATCACACGTGAGATATTTTGTTGACTGAATGCAAAACAATGGCCGAAAATGTTGTTTTCAAGTAAATATTTTTTATAGTTGCAATTTACGTGTGCTCGTACTGACAGTTGACAGGAACTGCCAGCAATTACATTTGTGTCACGTAAGAACGAGCCATCACTGTGTAGCATGCATGTACAGGGAGCAGATAGAGAGCAGATAGGGAGCAGATAGGGAGCAGACAGGGAGCAGACAGGGAGCAGACAGGGAGCAGATAGGGAGGCATGGAATTGTAGTGGTGGGGTCCCAATACAAGTTAGTCAGCCAAGGGACAATGCCACTAACGTTCTTATGGGCTCATAAGCCTGGTTTAGTTTTTACAATTTGATTTTGTTTCTTGACAATGATTCTTTATACTAAAAACTGTCAACATCAGGATGTGACACTGGACATTTTCGCTGGTGTGTCACCAAAATAGTGACCTTGTGATGGTGGCTATTGGGATTTTGAAAACACTATTAAACAAGTCTGTTTAATGATGGGTTTTAATTATCTTAGTGAAACGGTCACTTATAAAGGGAAGTACAAAGAACACATTTAGAAACAAATTACATGACCATCACACACATTCTCCCCTGGGCTGCTCTCTCCTTGCGTAACCCGCCAAATGAGCTCATATCTATAAAACCTCTCATACTTTACAAATCATCTTAAATGTACGTTATACCTATTCACATTCCCACTGCATCGAGGCAGTAAATTGTGCATACATGCATATATTAGACCAACTGGTAGATTATGTATGCACAGAATGACCAGGTAGGGAATTACTAACATTCTGCATGCATAAGTAGCTCAACGTCTAGGTCAGGCACTCACGGTCCAGTAAGTAGGCTATTGTAGCTTACACTTGGCATGACTGCACACTGATATATGACATCACAATGACAGCACACTGATGACATCACAATGACAGCACACCGATATGACATCACAATGACTGCACACTGATATATGACATCACAATGACAGCACACTGATGACATCACAATGACAGCACACTTATATGACATCACAATGACTGCACACTGATATATATGACATCACAATGACAGCACACTGATGACATCACAATGACAGCACACTGATATATAACATCACAATGACAGCACACTGATGACATCACAATGACAGCACACTTATATGACATCACAATGACAGCACACTGATGACATCACAATGACAGCACACTTATATGACATCACAATGACAGCACACTGATATGACGTCACAATGACTGCACACTGATATGACGTCACAATGACAACACACAGATATGGTGTCACAATGACTGCACACTGATATGACGTCACAATGACAGCACACTGATATGATGTCACAATGACAGCACACTGATATGATGTCACAATGACTGTACACTGATATGACGTCACAATGACAGCACACTGATATGACGTCACAATGACAGCACACTGATATGACGTCACAATGACTGCACACCGATGACGTCACAATGACTACACACTGATATGACATCACAATGACAGCACACTGATATGACGTCACAATGACTGCACACTGATATGATGTCACAATGACAGCACACTGATATGACATCACAATGACAGCACACTGATATGACGTCACAATGACAGCACACTGATATGACACCACAATGACAGCACACTGATATGACGTCACAATGACAGCACACTGATATAACATCACAATGACTGCACACTGATATGACGTCACAATGACTGCACGCTGATATGACATCACAATGACAGCACACTGATATGACGTCACAATGACAGCACACTTATATTACTTCACAACAACAGCACAATGATTTGACTTCACAATGACAGCACACTGATATCACTTCACAATGACAGCACACTGATATCACTTCACAATGACAGCACATTGATATTACTTCACAACGACAGCACAATGATTTGACTTCACAATGACAGCACACTGATATCACTTCACAATGACAGCACACTGATATCACTTCACAATGACAGCACACTGATATCACTTCACAATGACAGCACACTGATATTACTTCACAACGACAGCACAATGATTTGACTTCACAATGACAGCACACTGATATCACTTCACAATGACAGCACACTGATATTACTTCACAACAACAGCACAATGATTTGACTTCACAGTGACAGCACACTGATATTACTTCACAACGACAGCACAATGATTTGACTTCACAATGACACCACACTGATATCACTTCACAATGACAGCACACTGATATCATTTCACAATCACAGCACACTGATATAACTTCACAACGACAGTACAATGATATCACTTCACAATGACAGCACACTGTTATTACTTCACAATGACTGCACAATGATTTGACTTCACAATGACAGCACACTGATATTACTTTACAACGACAGCACACTGATATTACTTCACAACAACAGCACAATGATATCACTTCACCATGTCAGCATACTGATATGACTTCACAATGACAACACAATGATATGATTGTACAATGGAAGACTGCACAAAGATATGACTGCATAATCGTATGACTATACAATGTTATGACTACAATGTTGTAACTACACAAATACGACTGCACAACATATATAGCTACAAAGTGATCAGTGCCCTTTGGGTAATGTCTGTACAATGGCGTGGGCACACATTCATGTGTACAATAGCACATCTATACAATGGCAATTCTTCACAATGGTATCATTGCACAAATGGTGCAAAAACACAAATGGGTGCAATGGTATGACTGTCAAATGATGTCTGCACACTTGGTATGACTGTCAAATGATATGTCTGCACACTTGGTATGACTGTCAAATGATATGTCTGCACACTTGGTATGACTGTCAAATGATATGTCTGCACACTTGGTATGACTGTCAAATGATATGTCTGCACACTTGGTATGACTGTCAAATGATATGTCTGCACACTTGGTATGACTGTCAAATGATATGTCTGCACACTTGGTATGACTGTCAAATGATATGTCTGCACACTTGGTATGACTGTCAAATGATATGTCTGCACACTTGGTATGACTTCAAATGATATGTCTGCACACTTGGTATGACTGTCAAATGATATGTCTGCACACTTGGTATGCCTGTCAAATGATATGTCTGCACACTTGGTATGACTGTCAAATGATATGTCTGCACACTTGGTATGACTGTCAAATGATATGTCTGCACACTTGGTATGACTGTCAAATGATATGTCTGCACACTTGGTATGACTGTCAAATGATGTCTGCACACTTGGTATGATGGAATGATTGTCTTGTGACCACTGTATGTGTTGGATTCTGCCTGAGTTGTTTGCTGGCTGTGTGTGCTGCCTACATTAGCACTAATCAGACACGCCAAGGTGTTAGTAATCACCTGCACAGATCATGGCAGGCCACACCAGGCCAAGTCAGGCGGCATCATGCTGGGTGCAATCATTTATCTAGTTTTCATCTGTTGACAGGCAAAGTACTACAGCACCACAGTGGCACTGCCTGGCTGCACCAATGCATCACAGCCTTACTTACATCGTTCCCTTTCCACACAGCACCCATCCTATTTGTTTAGTAGCTTTCGTTTTTCCGAAATCCCCAGGAATCTTAGATCATCTGTTTCACAACAACTGTTTGATCCGAAAACCAAGCTTAATATTGACAAACATGCTTTTTCTGTAGCTGAACCCAAAACCTGAAATTAACTTCCTAACACTTTAGAAACATCTGAGACTATAGCTACCTTTCGTAAAACAAACTTGAAGAGTTATTTATTTGAAATTGCATTCCCACCCTAACCTTCTGCAGTTAACGATTTTGCCCAATGATTCTTGTATGTTGCGCCTCTGAGCTCAGATTCCTGGCGATTTAGTTGCCATAAAAAGCTTATTATTATTATTATTATTATTACTGTACCACTGCCTGTCTGACCGGTCACTACCACGTGAGTGGCCGTAACACCCTAGTGGCTAGCTCAATAATAGCCTCGTTATGATACCATGTCCAGAGCTCCCGAAGGGTAATATTATGCGTATATATGCATAATTTTTGGAATTTCACACATTACCTTGGACACCACTGCGTGAACCTACGCATCGGCAGTGACATAAAAAGTCATAATAAATTATTATGTTTTTAGCCTGCCCTGGTGCACGCAGTCGGGGTTCACCGCGCCAGAAAACTGCGTGAGCAAAAATTATGATAGCGGGTGAAGTTTCGTGAACACTGGTCTGGAAACTTATACGTTTTATTAGTGATCCGATTGGTAATACCAATCCCTATAAGCGCGCACTCCCAGCGAACCGGACGCATGCCGCGAGCCTTGTCCAGGAATTTAGTAAAAGTCATACATTGTCGTAGCAATCACAAAACGTTGCCGTAACACAAACACATCTCACATTGTTGTAAATACCGGTAGTGATCGTTATAAGATAGTAAGTGTATTTTACTCATGATATGTATAATTGTATACATGTATGGTAGATATTGTTGACATGTTGTGAAGAAGTTTGGAAGTTTTACACCTAGGACTACGTGGTTATTTTCGTGCCGGAGTTATAATATAGATCAGAAAGAAAACGATAACTTGATTTATTTTAACTTCTCGACAATTTGTGTACTTGCAAGTAATATTATGTATCATTATATGCGCACATGCTTGCAGCCCAATAGGCACCGTGGACTGAATTGGCAATGAGTGTCTTCAACGTTGTCTGAGAAGGCCACCGGCTTGTGTTATTGCTCGCAGCGGATGCAAACTTCGGCAATATTTTAACAACAAAGGCACATAAAACATTTTAAGAGTATGCTTTTCTTCATGGAATTATTGCATTGTAAACAAGAAACGAGATAAGAATATCGTTTAGCTGCATTAATAATGTGTTAATTGGACACACACAGAACATGCACATTCATGCCGCAGGGCAAGTTGTTTGGAAAGTTAAAAGTATTGGACACTCATTAACAGAACATGAACATTTGCAGGGCAGCAGCTGGAACTTTTAAATAAATTATATTAAAATAAATTATTATGGTTATCTTTTGCATATTTTTCATGACAATCTTAAGGCCAGACACCCCAGGTGAAATGGTGTTTTTGACAAAATACTCAAAATGGTTTTCTGCCAGATTATGATAGCTTTTATGTTTGCTATCAATAAACAGTTTACATATATGACAATTACATACGTCTAAATTCTATAGAATTGGACTATTTGCATAAATTATAAAATAATCCTATCCACCTGTCGTGTCTGGCCTTAATTATATAAAAGATCAATTGATACCTGAAGAAAATCTCATATCTGTCTGACACGTGCAGACGATGTACTAAATGTACATTTCTTCTTATCATTCACCATCCGAGAACTACTCATGCCAGCTGTTTACAGAACTTTATTGGAAGACAACATTGTCTGTGTGGTTAAAACAATCACTGCATGTCCTGCCTCAAGTGACCTGCAATGGTCAGTGAGATGGCCAGTGATGACCGGTGGCTCGAGAGCCTGGCCCCGGGTGAGTGGTCAATATATCCGGTGAATCAGGCCGTGTGAAGGAGACAGCTTAATGCACACATTATTGAGTTACTTTCGGCCTCCTCACTACACACAGATGTGGTCAGAACTAATAGACGGGCCATCCTTGACCAGTGTCATGGCCAACACCATCCCCCATCACAGCCATCACCGTCCCTGTACTGACCAACACCATCCCCCATCATGACCAACACCATCCCCCATCACGGCCAACACCATCCCCCGTCACAGCCAACACCATCCCCGTCACGGCCAACACCATTCCCCGTCACGGCCAACACCATCTCCTGTCAAGACCAACACCATCCCCGTCATGGCCACCACCATCTCCTGTCATGACCAACACTGCCCCAGTCACGGCCAACATCGTATCCCATCTCTATGGATTTGTTAATCATGTCTGAGAAAACAAATAATTCAACTAATGCCTGTTCTATGTTTCATGTTTTAATACACATGTTTTGTCATATCTAACACTGGAGGATGGGTAAACAATTTAATTCAACCAAGGAACCTAATGAGATTGATGTCAACTTTTTACGACAAATATGCCATAAAACAATACAGAATTTGTGCCATGTATATTTATTCAACTTAAAGCAAAGGCAGAGGACAGAACAGCCACACACAGTGCTGCTGGAGTACTGTCGTCTTGTGGCAGAATCACCAGCACTTGGGACAGTAGCACTGGAAGGGATCAAACAGGTCTTAGGACCACAAAGTTGAAACAGAACATACAAAGACACAGTGACATACCCAAGGGTCGTGTCGGAGTCGTACGCGTCACTGCTGCCTCGATGTCGACACTGAATCTCCGCCACCTCCATGACGCACAGACGGTAGCGCAATTTGGCAAGAATTAGCTCCGGATCATCTGTGAGAGAACAGAGACAGTGTGAGATCTTCTGTTAGAACAGAAACAGAGTGAGATCATCTGTGAGAACAGAAACAGAGTGAGATCATCTGTGAGAACAGAAACAGAGTGAGATCATCTATAATAGAACAGAGACAGTGTGGGATCATCTGTTAGAACAGAAACAGAGTGAGATGATCTGTGAGAACAGAAACAGTGTGAGATGATCTGTGAGAGAACAGAGACAGTGTGAGATCTTCTGTGTGAGAACAGAGACAGTGTGAGATTATCTGTGTGAAAACAGAGACTGTGTGAGATCATCTGTGAGAACAGAAACAGAGTGAGATCATCTGTGAGTACAGAAACAGAGTGAGATCATCTGTGAGAACAGAAACAGAGTAAGATCATCTGTGAGAACAGAAACAGAGTGAGATCTATGAGAGAACAGAGACAGTGTGAGATCATCTGTGAAAACAAAAACAGATTGAGATCATCTATGAGAATAGAAACAGAATGAGATAATCTATGAGAGAACAGAGACAGTGTGGGATCATCTGTTAGAACAGAAACAGAGTGAGATCATCTGTGAGAACAGAAACAGAGTGAGATCATCTGTGAGAACAGAAACAGTGTGAGATCATCTATGAGAGAACAAAAACAGAGTGAGATCATCTATGAGAGAACAAAAACAGAGTGAGATCATCTATGAGAGAACAAAAACAGAGTGAGATCATCTGTGAGAACAAAAACAGTGTGAGATCATCTATGAGAACAAAAACAGAGTGAGATCATCTATGAGAGAACAGAAACAGAGTGAGATCATCTGTGAGAACAGAAACAGAGTGAGATCATCAATGAGAGAACAGAGACAGTGTGAGATCATCTGTGAGAACAGAAACAGATTGAGATCATCTGTGAGAACAGAAACAGATTGAGATCATCTATGAAAACAGAAACAGAGTGAGACCATCTATGAGAGAACAGAGACAGTGTGAGATCATCTGTGAGAAAACAGAAACAGTGTGAGATCATCTATGAGAGAACAAAAACAGAGTGAGATCATCTATGAGAGAACAGAAACAGAGTGAGATCATCTGTGAGAACAGAAACAGAGTGAGATCATCAATGAGAGAACAGAGACAGTGTGAGATCATCTGTGAGAACAGAAACAGATTGAGATCATCTGTGAGAACAGAAACAGATTGAGATCATCTATGAGAACAGAAACAGAGTGTATCTATGAGAGAACAGAACAAATGTGAGATCATCAGTGAGAGAACAGAGACAGTGTGAGATCATCTGTGAGAGAACAGAGACTGTGTGAGATAATCTGAGAAAGAACAGAGTGTGATATCATATGTGAGAGAACACAGGGAGTGTGAGATCATCTGAAAGAACAGAGACAGTTTGAGATCATCTGTAAGAGAACAGAGACAGTGAGATCATATGTGTGAGAACAGAGACAGTGTGAGATCATCTGTGAGAGAACAGAGACTGTGAGATCATCTGCGAGAACAGAGACAGTTTGAGTTTATCTGTGTGAGAACAGAGACTGAGTGATATCATCTGAGAGAGAACAGCATGTGAGATCATCTGTGAGAGAACAGAGACAGTGTGAGATCATCTGTGAGAGAACAGAGACTGTGTGAGATCATCTGTGAAAACAGATACTGTGTGAGATCATCTGTGAGAACAGAGACAGTGTGAGATCATTTAGGTGAAAACAGAGACAGTGTGAGATCATCTGTGTGAGAACAGAGACTGTGTGAGATCATCTGTGAGAACAGAGACAGTGTGAAATCATCTAGGTGAAAACAGAGACAGTGTGAGATCATCTGTGTCCCAATACAAGTTAGTCAGCCAAGGGACAATGCCACTAACGTTCTTATGGGCTCATAAGCCTGGTTTAGTTTTTACAATTTGATTTTGTTTCTTGACAATGATTCTTTATACTAAAAACTGTCAACATCAGGATGTGACACTGGACATTTTCGCTGGTGTGTCACCAAAATAGTGACCTTGTGATGGTGGCTATTGGGATTTTGAAAACACTATTAAACAAGTCTGTTTAATGATGGGTTTTAATTATCTTAGTGAAACGGTCACTTATAAAGGGAAGTACAAAGAACACATTTAGAAACAAATTACATGACCATCACACACATTCTCCCCTGGGCTGCTCTCTCCTTGCGTAACCCGCCAAATGAGCTCATATCTATAAAACCTCTCATACTGTGAGATCATCTGCGAGAAAACAGAGACTGTGTGAGATCATCTGTGAGAGAACAGAGACTGTGTGATAGCATCTGAGAGAGAACAGAGACTGTGTGATAGCATCTGTGAGAGAACAGAGAGTGTGAGATCATCTGTGTGAGAACAGAGACAGTGTGAGATCATCTGTGTGGGAACAGAGACTGTGTGAGATCATATGTGAGAACATATACTGTGTGAGATCATCTGTGAGAACAGAGACAGTGTGAGATCATTTAGGTGAAAACAGAGACAGTGAGATCATTTAGGTGAAAACAGAGACAGTGTGAGATCTTCTGTGTGAGAACAGAGACAGTGTGAGATCATCTGTGTGAGAACAGAGACTGTGTGAGATCATCTGTGAGAACAGAGACAGTGTGAGATCATTTAGGTGAAAACAGAGACAGTGTGAGATCATCTGTGTGAGAACAGAGACTGTGTGAGATCATCTAGGTGAAAACAGAGACAGTGTGAGATCTTCTGTGTGAGAACAGAGACAGTGTGAGATTATCTGTGTGAAAACAGAGACTGTGTGAGATCATCTGTGAGAACAGATACTGTGTGAGATCATCTGTGAGAACAGAGACAGTGTGAGATCATTTAGGTGAAAACAGAGACAGTGTGAGATCATCTGTGTGAGAACAGAGACTGTGAGATCATCTGCGAGAAAACAGAGACTCTGTGAGATCATCTGTGAGAGAACAGAGACTGTGTGATAGCATCTGAGAGAGAACAGAGACTGTGTGATAGCATATGTGAGAGAACAGAGAGTGTGAGATCATCTGTGTGAGAACAGAGACAGTGTGAGATCATCTGTGTGAGAACAGAGACTGTGTGAGATCATCTGTGAGAACAGAGACAGTGTGAGATCATTTAGGTGAAAACAGAGACAGTGCGAGATCATCTGTGTGAGAACAGAGACTGTGTGAGATCATCTGTGAGAACAGAGACAGTGTGAGATCATCTAGGTGAAAACAGAGACAGTGTGAGATCTTCTGTGTGAGAACAGAGACAGTGTGAGATTATCTGTGTGAAAACAGAGACTGTGTGAGATCATCTGTGAGAACAGATACTGTGTGAGATCATCTGTGAGAACAGAGACAGTGTGAGATCATCTGTGTGAGAACAGAGACTGTGTGATCATCTGCGAGAAAACAGACTGTGTGAGATCATCTGTGAGAGAACAGAGACTGTGTGATAGCATCTGAGAGAGAACAGAGTGTGAGATCATCTGTGTGAGAACAGAGACAGTGTGAGATCATATGTGTGAGAACAGAGACAGTGTGAGATCATCTGTGTGAGAACAGAGACAGTGTGAGATCATTTGTGTGGGAACAGAGACTGTGAGATCATCTTTGTGAGAACAGAGACTGTGGGAGATCATCTGTGAGAACAGAGACAGTGTGAGATCATCTAGGTGAAAACAGAGACAGTGTGAGATCATCTGTGTGAGAACAGAGACAGTGTGAGATCACTTGTATGAGAACAGAGACTGTGTGAGATCATCTGTGTGAGAACAGAGACAGTGTGAGATCATCTGTGTGAGAACAGAGACAGTATGAGATCATCTGTGTGAGAACAGAGACAGTGTCAGATCACTTGTGTGAGAACAGAGACTGCGTGAGATCATCTGTGTGAGAACAGAGACAGTGCGAGATCATCTGTGTGAGAACAGAGACAGTGTGAGATCATCTGTGTGAGAACAGAGACAGTGTGAGATCATATGTGTGAGAACAGAGACAGTGTGAGATCATCTGTGTGAGAACAGAGACAGTGTGAGATCATCTGTGTGAGAACAGAGACTGTGAGATCATCTGTGTGAGAACAGAGACTGTGGGAGATCATCTGTGAGAACAGAGACAGTGTGAGATCATCTAGGTGAAAACAGAGACAGTGTAAGATCATCTGTGTGAGAAAAGACTGTGTGAGAACAGAGACAGTGTGAGATCATCTGTGTGAGAACAGAGACAGTGTGAGATCACTTGTGTGAGAACAGAGACAGTGTGAGATCATCTGTGTGAGAACAGAGACAGTGTGAGATCATCTGTGTGAGAACAGAGACAGTGTGAGATCATCTGTGTGAGAACAGAGACAGTGTGACATCATCTGTGTGAGAACAGAGACAGTGTGAGATCATCTGAGTGAGAACAGAGACAGTATGAGATCATCTGTGTGAGAACAGAGACAGTGTGAGATCACTTGTGTGAGAACAGAGACTGCGTGAGATCATCTGTGTGAGAACAGAGACAGTGTGAGATCATCTGTGTGAGAACAGAGACTGCGTGAGATCATCTGTGTGAGAACAGAGACTGCGTGAGATCATCTGTGTGAGATCATCTGTGTGAGAACACAGACAGTGTGAGATCATCTGTGTGAGAACACAGACAGTGTGAGATCATCTGTGTGAGAACGGAGAGTGTGAGATCATCTGTGTGTGAACAGAGACTGCGTTAGATCATCTGTTAGAGAGCAGAGACAGTGTGAGATCATCTGTGTGAGAACAGAGACAGTGTGAAATCATATCTATTAACATGTCACTTGTTTTTTCCCCACCTCCCGCACACAGAAAGACTACTCCCATATTGAATACAAAAGATTAATTTCACTCATGCAAATATACATAGAAACTAACTAGGAAGATACTATACTCATGCATTATTAATAAGGTCAGTTTCACTCTCATACATAGGGGGGCATCAGCATTTTATACTTATTATTAATTCAGTATTTAAAAAAATGGAATGCCATTTAATTTCAGTTTATATTTGTTCAACTTAGTAATGGTCAATATATATAATATATATATATATATTTTGACAAGTTTTAGACAAGTTGAATTAATAGTAGCCATGAATGCTGAAGCATCTCCACGTGCGAGTGACAACTACATTGTAAACAACTGCCTAAAGCAAGGTTAACTTTAGGGGTGTCCATAAAATAATACATGAAAATCATATATATATATATATACAGCTGTGTATTTGTCAAAATGAACTAACCACATACACATACATGCATGTGCAAACAGAAGAAAAGAGGTACTTCAGCCCCCCCCCTGCAAAATATGATACCTTGTTCCTAGCTAGTGTAGCTGGCCTAGTTGTGTTCACTAATGGTGAAACACCTAGTTGTGTTCACTAATAAAAAAACATAATCCGGGCAGTATAAAAACACAAGAGAATCAACCGGGATGTGATTACAAACCTTTGCTGTACGATGATCATATTACCAGTGTTCTGTTTGGTGAGATTGGTGATAATGCTGTTTAAATATTGTGTCATGAATAAATAATATTTACCACCTTCTAGTAACTTGAGCAGCTTCATTGCCATCAATACCACTACGAGCCAGTATCATATGATAAGTCACATCAGTCAGCTTGTGTGTACCACTTCTATAGGACCGACCCACCAAACATATTCAGTTAACACGGGAGAGTACATAGTCATCATTCTGACAGTCCACAGCCAGGACGCGATACAAATACTGCAAAGGGTTTCTGCTATTTTGTTTATGTTGTAAAGGTTAAATTACAAAGTTTTTTTTAACGAAGAGGCAATATGTTTATTCATATCCAATAGTGCACATGTTCAATAGAGCATACTGGGTGTGAGCATGCGTGCATGTGAATTGTTCTCGTACGCACGTTGTTTGTTTCATCAACCATGTTCTGTGCAAGATGACAGTCCCTCTACAGTGATGGTCTAACACCAGATTATTGGAGCAATTAAATCAGCTAACGAACCAGTCACCAGCTGCTCGTTAACCTCTCTTGTCTGCAAGAGGGCATTTACCCTGGCTGGACATCAGAAAACTGTGGAAGCAATTAAGACACCTAATGTTCAGAGCATGCATACATCGAGAAACAAGCACACAGGCATGCACACACACACACACACACACACACACACAACCACACATGCATGCACATACACAGTCAAAATTCATTTATCAACCAAACCCTGAGTAGCGGTGGTAGGGTAGATTGGGCAGATTAACATAATAGGGGAGAGTGGGTAAATAGAGACAGACAGGGCAAGTAGGCACATGAGCTGCTTTAGTGGTCCGATTTAATTTTAGACTCGCCAATATTCATAAAATCATAGTATGTAGCTGATAGCATTTAATAATTTTAAGTAATACTTTTCATAAATTTTGTTTCTCCATTTTCAGGATATCCATTGAAACTGAAAGATATGGCTGAAAAGTGCATTAAAATATCAATATTTCTAAAATAAATAATGCAATGTGCAGACACTGCTCGGTTGAAAACCACATGCCATCTGCCAATGCACTATCAATGTACATGCCAAGCCACAATGCAGAATATGCACCATCTACTGGAATAACTCAAACATATCTGGAAGATTACTGATTAACTGAACAAGAAAGACGTGGAATGTGTCTGAAATAACTAGCCATGTCAACACCAGATATCTCTACCTTCGTTTTACACTGATACTCCCATGATCTAAAAAAATTACCTCTAGAGAATGTTGATCCCAAAATAGCTGTAATGCCTTATTTGCAATGGAATCATTGTTGGTTCTGTTTACTAAGTAGTTACAGCATTGGAGTCACAATCGAGAAATTCAAGATTTTGCCATTTCAAACCTTGGCCAGGTTTGTTCAACCACATTGCACTAGTTCACCAAGGCGCGTATGAATGAGTACTTTGCTATGGACAACGGTGAATATTTGTGTATGAATAGTCATTGGGTAGTAATTGCAGTGTGGTTTAATGCTTTCCAGAGAAGTCAAGATGGTATTTAACTGAATAGGTCTGCCAGGGTGTGAAGTGAAAAGCACTCTGAGCACTCTTGGGAGGACTGGATGCCACTGTTTACCATGCTATATAAAATAACTCTACCTTCGAGACTTGCTAATTCAACTTCTAGTTGAATTAGCAACCATACAAACACTCTGACTGCTGCAAATCAGTAAATGACCAATTGGATACAAATTATTGGCTAACTATCATTGTAGAGTGTAGCACATTGTACAGTGATGGAAAGTCATCAACGACGATTGTCTGCTAATCAACATTTTCAATTTCTAAGAAACAATAAAAAACACATCAACAACGGTCATAGGGCCATCATAAAATATCGCTCATTGGCGATCGACCTGTTGATGATGGTCGCGATGAGTTGTATTATCACCACATCACAAGCAGTGGGCTGAAATGACAAATGATAGTCTTCCCCTGACACTGTTCCACTCTAGTGTCATGTCAGACAAATGACAGTCTTCCCCTGACACTGTTCCACTCTAGGGTCGTGTCAGACAAATGATAATAGTCTTCCCCTGACACTGTTCCACTCTAGTGTCATGTCAGACAAATAATAGTCTTCCCCTGACACTGTTCCACTCTAGTGTCGTGTCAGACAAATGATAGTCTTCCCCTGACACTGTTCCACTCTAGTGTCATGTCACACAAATTATAGTCTTCCCCTGACACTTTTCCACTCTAGTGTCATGTCAGACAAATGACAGTCTTCCCCTGACACTTTTCCACTCTAGTGTCATGTCACACAAATTATAGTCTTCCCCTGACACTTTTCCACTCTAGTGTCATGTCAGACAAATGACAGTCTTCCCCTGACACTTTTCCACTCTAGTGTCATGTCAGACAAATGACAGTCTTCCCCTGACACTTTTCAACTCTAGTGTCATGTCAGACAAATGATAGTCTTCCCCTGACACTGTTCCACTCTAGTGTCGTGTCAGACAAATGATAGTCTTCCCCTGACACTGTTCCACTCTAGTGTCATGTCAGACAAATGACAGTCTTCCCCTGACACTTTTCCACTCTAGTGTCATGTCAGACAAATGAGTCTTCCCCTGACACTTTTCCACTCTAGTGTCATGTCAGACAAATGACAGTCTTCCCCTGACACTTTTCCACTCTAGTGTCATGTCAGACAAATGACAGTCTTCCCCTCACACCTTTCTACTCTAGTGTCATGTCAGACAAATGACAGTCTTCCCCTGACACTTTTCCACTCTAGTGTCATGTCAGACAAATGACAGTCTTCCCCTGACACTTTTCCACTCTAGTGTCATGTCACACAAATTATAGTCTTCCCCTGACACTTTTCCACTCTAGTGTCATGTCAGACAAATGACAGTCTTCCCCTGACACTGTTACACTCTAGTGTCATGTCAGACAAATGACAGTCTTCCCCTGACACTGTTCCACTCTAGTGTCGTGTCAGACAAATGATAGTCTTCCCCTGACACTGTTCCACTCTAGTGTCATGTCAGACAAATGATAGTCTTCCCCTGACACTGTTCCACTCTAGTGTCATGTCAGACAAATGACAGTCTTCCCCTGACACTTTTCCACTCTAGTGTCATGTCAGACAAATGACAGTCTTCCCCTGACACTTTTCCACTCTAGTGTCATGTCAGACAAATGAGTCTTCCCCTGACACTTTTCCACTCTAGTGTCATGTCAGACAAATGACAGTCTTCCCCTGACACTTTTCCACTCTAGTGTAATGTCAGACAAATGACAGTCTTCCCCTCACACTTTTCCACTCTAGTGTCATGTCAGACAAATGACAGTCTTCCCCTGACACTTTTCCACTCTAGTGTCATGTCAGACAAATGACAGTCTTCCCCTGACACTTTTCCACTCTAGTGTCATGTCAGACAAATGACAGTCTTCCCCTGACACTTTTCCACTCTAGTGTCATGTCAGACAAATGAGTCTTCCCCTGACACCTTTCCACTCTAGTGTCATGTCAGACAAATGACAGTCTTCCCCTGACACTTTTCCACTCTAGTGTCATGTCAGACAAATGACAGTCTTCCCCTGACACTTTTCCACTCTAGTGTCATGTCACACAAATTATAGTCTTCCCCTGACACTTTTCCACTCTAGTGTCATGTCAGACAAATGACAGTCTTCCCCTGACACTTTTCCACTCTAGTGTCATGTCAGACAAATGACAGTCTTCCCCTGACACTTTTCCACTCTAGTGTCATGTCAGACAAATGACAGTCTTCCCCTGACACTGTTACACTCTAGTGTCATGTCAGACAAATGACAGTCTTCCCCTGACACTGTTCCACTCTAGTGTCGTGTCAGACAAATGATAGTCTTCCCCTGACACTGTTCCACTCTAGTGTCGTGTCAGACAAATGATAGTCTTCCCCTGACACTGTTCCACTCTAGTGTCATGTCAGACAAATGACAGTCTTCCCCTGACACTTTTCCACTCTAGTGTCATGTCAGACAAATGACAGTCTTCCCCTGACACTTTTCCACTCTAGTGTCATGTCAGACAAATTAGTCTTCCCCTGACACTTTTCCACTCTAGTGTCATGTCAGACAAATGACAGTCTTCCCCTGACACTTTTCCACTCTAGTGTAATGTCAGACAAATGACAGTCTTCCCCTCACACTTTTCCACTCTAGTGTCATGTCAGACAAATGACAGTCTTCCCCTGACACTTTTCCACTCTAGTGTCATGTCAGACAAATGACAGTCTTCCCCTGACACTTTTCCACTCTAGTGTCATGTCACACAAATGACAGTCTTCCCCTGACACTTTCCCACTCTAGTGTCATGTCACACAAATTATAGTCTTCCCCTGACACTTTTCCACTCTAGTGTCATGTCAGACAAATGACAGTCTTCCCCTGACACTTTTCCACTCTAGTGTCATGTCAGACAAATGACAGTCTTCCCCTGACACGTTTCCACTCTAGTGTCATGTCAGACAAATGAGTCTTCCCCTGACACCTTTCCACTCTAGTGTCATGTCAGACAAATGACAGTCTTCCCCTGACACTTTTCCACTCTAGTGTCATGTCAGACAAATGACAGTCTTCCCCTCACACTTTTCCACTCTAGTGTCATGTCAGACAAATGACAGTCTTCCCCTGACACTTTTCCACTCTAGTGTCATGTCAGACAAATGACAGTCTTCCCCTGACACTGTTCCACTCTAGTGTCATGTCAGACAAATGACAGTCTTCCCCTGACACTGTTCCACTCTAGTGTCGTGTCAGACAAATGATAGTCTTCCCCTGACACTGTTCCACTCTAGTGTCGTGTCAGACAAATGATAGTCTTCCCCTGACACTGTTCCACTCTAGTGTCATGTCAGACAAATGACAGTCTTCCCCTGACACTTTTCCACTCTAGTGTCATGTCAGACAAATGACAGTCTTCCCCTGACACTTTTCAACTCTAGTGTCGTGTCAGACAAATGACAGTCTTCCCCTGACACTTTTCCACTCTAGTGTCATGTCACACAAATTATAGTCTTCCCCTGACACTTTTCCACTCTAGTGTCATGTCAGACAAATGACAGTCTTCCCCTGACACTTTTCCACTCTAGTGTCATGTCAGACAAATGACAGTCTTCCCCTGACACTTTTCAACTCTAGTGTCGTGTCAGACAAATGACAGTCTTCCCCTGACACTTTTCCACTCTAGTGTCATGTCAGACAAATGACAGTCTTCCCCTGACACTTTTCCACTCTAGTGTCATGTCAGACAAATGACAGTTTTCCCCTGACACTTTTCCACTCTAGTGTCGTGTCAGACAAATGACAGTCTTCCCCCAACACTTTTCCACTCTAGTGTCGTGTCAGACAAATGACAGTCTTCCCCTGACACTCATTGTCATTCATGTCAGCTCAATGGGACTGCCACCAATCATATCAAGACATCAGAGACTTTATATGCGAATATGACACATAAGCTAATCATTGTAATTCATTAATTATAATCAACATCGTTATATTTGCAGTTTCCCGAGATGCACATTTGTCATAGATCCATAATTATTATATATATATATATACAATATATAATTTCTGTGTGCTGAATGCACCAATAAGTCTTCTGTCTAAGTGAATGAAACACCGATACTTTTAATGTCAATGTACTGTCAAGCAAGAACACTTTATTGCAGGCAAGGTCAGCTCATAAACATCAACTCAACTGCATCCTACATTCTGGTTGACCAATGACCATCAAAGTAAACTTGTGCAAATGATACAAAATCCTCCTAAAACCGAGCCAGAACCATGCAGAGAAACCAGTGAATTGATGAAAATAATTCTACTTGCAAAACATGCATCACCAATAAATCCCTGACACTTACCCTGGGAAGCAGCAGGTATTTGTGCAGGAGAGGCTTACCTTGAGGGAGGAGCACGTATTTATGCAGGAGAGGCAATCGGTCTGACGCCTCCATTACATGGCCGACCTAGGACACTATAGCAGGCTGCAACCCAACAACCCAACATCCACGTTTAGACTACCCAGGAAACACTGTTGCGGTACATGACTGTCGCGGTACGTGACTGTCGCGGTACGTGACTGTCGCGGTACGTGACTGTCAAAGTACGTGACTGTCGCGGTACACGACTGTCGCGGCACACGACTGTCGCGGCACACGACAGTGTCGCGGCACACGACTGTCGCGAGTGCCACGGTGCACGAGTGCCACGGCGCACGAGGGCCACGGCGCACGAGTGCCACGGCGCACGAGTGCCACGGCGCACGAGTGCCACGGCGCACGAGTGTCACGACGCACGAGTGTCACGACGCACGAGTGTCACGACGCACGAGGTGCACGAGTGTCACGGCGCACGAGTGTCACGGCATACGAGTGTCACGGTGCACGAGTGTCACGGTGCACGAGTGTCACGGTGCACGAGTGTCACGGTGCACGAGTGTCACGGTACATGACTGTCGCGGTACAAGACGGTCGCGGTACATGACTGTCACAGGCACTGCATCCTTAGGGACGTGCTAGTCAAACAGCCCATAACTAATCATCACGTCACATGTCGTTGTCATCAGTCAAATGTCACTGTTGTCATGTTACTGACACCAACTGACACTGTGATTGGCATCGTGACTAACACAATAATTGACACTGAGCCCGACATTGCGAAAGTTACATTGTCAGTAATCCATGATGACTGTCAATGTGACTGATACCATGACTGGCAGAGACCTGTCCACCCATCTTTCGTTTTTGCATGGGTGGAAATTTGAGTTTGAATGGGTGGAAATTGGAACAAAAACAAAAACTTACACATTATTGACTCTCATGGTTATATGCCAAGTGTGCTTTAAAAATGTGTCACTCTTGTGTGTGTAAGCACGTAACATTGTTAGATGCGCATATCTAGCAGGACATTTTTGGTAAAAATGTGATCCTGCATAAAGACCTGTCTGTCACCTGCCCTGTTACCTGCCCTGTCAGTGACCCTGTCAGTGGCCATGTGTCAGGAGACAGAACGAGTTGTCTGCAGTCGTCCCTCACACGTTCATCTGTCACAACTCAGAGTTGTCATTATGTGTACAGGTAAAAACAAACAGTGGAATCCACACCTGAGCCAATTACGCGGCTACATGTCTGAGTGCCTGATGTCTGCCTCAAACACAGACGAACTACACAACAGACGAGTCGTGACTATGTAGCAACAAACGTCAAAACAGTAACCATGACTACGAGCATCGATAAACCACATATCGGGAGATGACAAAATTTACGGGGCAACATATGTTGATGTGTCTCGTGAAAATACCAACAAAACAAATCATTCGCACAGTTTCACTTCCTACTAATCCCACTGATAAACACGAATCAACCGCCCATCTGTAAGTGGGCAATAAATCACTCTATAGATGGTCATTATTATAATGATCCGGTCAACACGTTAGATCAGACAAGTAATAAATATATCATGATCTACAGTTCTGAGCTGTGCCACAACAAATATTGCACATCACTCGTCGTAAACAAAGACGTGTAAGATCCAACACAGACAAGTAGAATGTTATTTACCTCGGCGGCGCAGGCTTGGCGGGAACCTTGCACCATTGGCAGAACGGCACAAACACAATATACAGCACCACAATACAGCACTATGGCAAAATAATTAGGTCAGACAATTTCTCAGAGGTGTTCTCTTTCTCTCTCGCTTTCGTTCCCCGAGGTCCAATCGCAGAGCGCACGCGAATCACCACATCGCACAATGGAATCAGTCTGCATGACTAGGAGTGTGTTGGGCAGGATGACGTCACCGCAAGCACGGGCATGCTGCACACACACACGCCTCTAGCACACACCTCTAGCCTACCGCACACTTCTCGGTTAGTCAGGCCTCGGAGCTATTAATTATTGCCATGTTAGTGGACGATAGCCGGCCAGAGATGACCACAGCATTACACAGGTCTGTCTGACCACTGGTCATTTCTTCTCCCAGATGGAATGAGGCAGAAGATGACAGACCGGTGACAGTTGTGTGTGTGTCTGACTAGGCTCAAGCCCCAGGGCTTTGTCTGAACCTCACACAAAGGACTGTTTGACACTTTGGTCATTAGTGGACATCCAATTAGGGGGCCATGTCACAAACAGTGGATGTTCACTCATGGCCACACACCTTGAGCCGACTCACTCACAGTGGACCTGGTAACAATTAACCATAATCTAACGATAACCGAGTAAGCATATCTATAAATATATATTATGTGTGTGTGTGAGGGGGGGCATGTGTGGGGGGGGGCATGTGCGTGTGCGTGTGCATGTAGGTGTGTGCACATCGTTTCATTAGCCTTGTTCTGTGCAAGATGTCGGCTCCTATACATCAAATAACTGGCAGAGGTAACACCAGATTATTGGAAAATTAAATCAGCTAACAAACCAGTCAGCAGCTGCTGTGTGTAAATGTTTCTCCCTACACAATTTGCATCTGAGGTGCCAAACTTTCAGGGGTTATTCTACAACCCCCACAGAGTAAAGTAACACTTACATTTTTATTGAACTTCCTGGTAGCTAGATTAAAGGGAATAAAAACATCTATTGCTCGAATTCATGTTATATTATATGCATATTTTTTGCGCGCTTTTCAGGATGCCGAGATGTGACGTCACTTATGACTCAAACTCGCATCAGCCCGACCCTTTCCATGCATTCAGAGCATGTTTACAAATATAGCTTTTGAGTCGAAACGAGCGTCAGAACGAGTTATTGTGCAATATTCCGACGTAATACAAACACTAGTCATCATAGAGGAGCAATCAGTTATCTTACGGTTCCACATGAATCGAATTTTATTCAAAACAACGAATGCGAATGGGCCTACAATTCGACTAGGTTTCGCCGAGCTTGGGCTCGTTTTCAGAATAATTATATCGAATGCAACCAACGGGAGATAATCTACACCAATAAACATACATAGCAAACATATATTGTATCCAGCTATATAAAGTAACATGTATAATCTCATAATATCACTAGAATATCAATATATGAAGGAGTTGTACAATTTATCATAACAACTTAAATCAGTCAGAGTTTCCGCTGGTCCCGCTAGCTCAGTGGGTAGGCGCGTTGGTTACGCCGGTTCAATCCTGACAGCATGCAAACCTTTGATTTTCTTTACACTTTTTTTTTTATGTTTTCACGAAGTAATATAAACAAAATCATTTTATACTATAATGCACTGTTTGTAAATAATTTAAATTTTTGTAGTAATTATTTATTCGCCACAAAAATGAAAATATGGTCATTATATAACGATGTATCTAAATTTTATTTATCCAAAAAATATATAATGTAATGGATATGTCATTTATTAATTGCAAATATATTGTACGGTAATATATTGTAATTATATATGTGAAAACAGATTGAGATCTGTCTGGATAAATACAATTTAGAAACATTGTTATATATAATGGCCATATTTTCATTTTTGTGGCGAATAAATAATTACTACAAAAATAATAAAAATATTTACAAACAGTGCATTATTGTATAAAATGATTTTGTTTATATTACTTCATGAAAACATTATAAAAAAATGTGTAAAGAAAATCAAAGGTTTGCATGCTGTCAGAATTGAACCGGCATCGCCCGATTGTAAAATAAATGACAAGTAACCAACGCGCCTACCCACTGAGCTAGCGGGACCATCGGAAACTCTCTGACTGATTTAAGTTGGTATGATAAATTGTACAACTCCTTCATATATCGATATTCTAGTGATATTATGAGATTATACACGTTACTTTATGTAGCTGGATACAATATATGTTTGCTATGTATGTTTATTGGTGTAGATTATCTCCTGTTGGTTGCATTCAATATAATTATTCTTAAAACGAGCCCAAGCCTTGGCCAAGCTCGGTGAAACCTAGTCGACTTGTAGGCCCATTCGCATTCGTTGTTTTGAATAAAATTTGATTCACGTGGAACCGTAAGATAAATGTTTGTTCCTCTGTGATGACTAGTGTTTGTATTACGTCGGAATATTGCACAATAACTCGTTCGGACGCTCGTTTCGACTCAAAAGCTATCCTTGTAAACATGCTCTGAATGCATGGAAAGGGTCGGCCTGATGCGAGTGTGGGTCATAAGTGACGTCATGATACCACGTGATCGCCTAGCTCATTAAAATTTTATTTTCTGCGGGAAAGCGCTTCACAGTTCGAATTTATGCTACAAATGTATTTTTCTGTATTTGTTTAATGTTGTCAAATGTTACATACAATGTTAAACTTTATGTACACATGGAAAAAGGATTTTAGCTAATGCCTTATTTTTATTTCCTTTAAGGGTCCTTACTAGTTAACGGTTTATTCCAGATGTTAGACAGATCTGTTAACCGATTGTTCACAACCTGATGCATTATCTGCGATTCTTCTGAGCTATATAAGCACCAGTCAGTTAGGAACAATTACGCAGTTTTACAAAAATAACTCAGGGTACATGATGGTTTTAGCTGACAGGTAGTCCATTGGACTTGAATTTCCGCCTGTTAAACTTCCACTCATTAAGTCCATCGAGGACTTACCTCCACGTGTGAAGTCCACTGCGACTTAACATCCAGGTCTGTAGACAGCCTACGGATGGTGGTTGATGTCCAGGAAGGAAGTGAGAAGAGGTAGGATGAACAAATTGATGCACCCTTGGGATGTGTTGAGATTATACAGAATCAATGTAACTGTTGTCCTGTGAGACAGGCCCCAGACTTCACTGTCCCACTGACCACTGGATGACCAGTTGACCACACCGTGTATTTAATATTTATGATAAAAATGTAGATGATTTAATGGAATTTAGTGGAATGCCACAAAAATGGGCAGAAATTAAGTTGTCAAATATTCTACATCGTTTGCTCCACTGTCGTGTTCTGTCGCGTGGGTCTAGATGTGCCGATTTGGGTGCTGTCGTGAACATCTAGACAAGGTTGAAGAGGTTAGCAAGGTCAGTGATGTCACCAAGGTCACCAAGTCACAGTCTTGACCTCGTACAGCAATGGTCATCAGGGCCTCACCCAGGATCAAATTTTTGCATCCAATTTTGTTCTGACATTCTACGAAGCGAGGTCAGGTACACGATCGGACACGTGATCGAACGGCCAATCGGATGCACAATCAGCATGCTACCAGACGTTAGACGAAGCAAGGCACATGGCTGAATGTACATCCCATGTAACGGTGATATGTACTTTTAGTTTGTTTATATTTTATGACTGGACACACTAGGTATGATTACCAAAATTTACCATGCAGGTATATTATATTATCTATTATATATACATACACACACACACACATATATATATATAGATGTATGTGTGTGTGTGTGTGTGTGTGTGTGTGTGTGTGTGTGTGTGTGTGTGTGTGTGTGTGTGTGTGTGTGTGTGTGTGTGTGTGTGTGTGTGTGTATGTATATATATATATATACCTGCATGGTAAATTCCAATCATAACAATAAACTCAAAGTACATATTACCCTCTATGAAGGTAAGGCAGAGCACATGACTGAATGCACATCTCATGTGTGATCAGAAATGTAAATAGTAATAACAATATAAATATGACAACAAATATGTATATTTTTTTACATAGGGATTAAAGGAATACTTCTTAAAACATATATAACTGTATATATTTGCATGCTATTGAATGAGAATTCCTGATTTGTATGTATATTTTGTTCAAAGCATGTGATTCACATTTTAGTGCCACTTATATATATATATATAACATAGCACATATAACTTGTTTCATTATGATACATTTAGTTGCCACAATTTGCAAAATTACTAACAAAATTATAACTAATTAGCAAATATATTTAATGTGGAATCCCCATTTTTATATACACAATTAAAATGTGTGTATACAAATTGTATACAAGGTATAATGGACTATGGAAGGTAATATTTGGAATTTTAAAGCATTCGATTTTTTTTTGTACAAGTACCATATCATAATATTAGAAATACTAGTTTGATTGTTGAATTTCTAAAACAAAATATTAGATAAATATTTTTAAAATAAGTCGCCATGCAATGGCCATGTTTTGATCCATAACAAATTATTAATTAAAACATTGTGTATTCGTGTTGCCGTGAATGTTTCAATTGTTGGGGGGGGGCTCACCAACATCAGCCAACACTCTCTATCTAACCTACTCAACTCTAGAATGATAAATGGTAGACAGGGGGGGGGGGTAGCGACCGACCAAAACCATTAGTAGTATAGTAGTAGTACATCACACTATCATCGACATCGCCTACACTCTAGTGACTGTATGATAGGCTGTCAATGATAGACTAAACTCCTCAATAAATACACTAACTTAGTCTTAGTACAGTCAGTTGGCCTAACACTACAAGTACAACACTCACTAAATTTTTGCATTACACGTTTCTTTTCGGTTGGCGGTGGCATCGTTTCGCTGTCATCCATCATTTCGTGCAGCGTGACTTCGTTTTGTTTGATCGCGGAAATGCCAATTTGTCATAATGTTGTTTCCTATTGGTTAGATTACGACCAGACTCAGCGAATGAAAAACCATGTCACAACATGCTGCATACATATGCTGCCACCTGTTGAATATAGTGGAAACTTAATTTTAGTGATTGGCAAACATGGTGACAGTCCGTAATATTTTCATCCCTCGCCGTAATACCGTAATTTTAGGTGACTTTCCGGAATGATTCCGGACAATCCGGAATGGTAGGCAGGTCTGCAGTTAGGTCTAGGAAATAGTTTGGGAACGGAAAGAGCGAGTTCTTCCCAGGCACTAACAATTACAGCAATACGCTCAATTGGTGCCCGTGTAACATCACACAATCGGTTCACTAAACCATCAAATCGAGTCTCATCGTAATCGGCAAGTGTTTATTGTATCTCCCTGCCCTGACATTGACCTCACATAGGATTATTTGGTCTACGCAAGTGTTGGCTTCAAGCAACCGCCACTAGTGGTTAGGTCACAATTACCCTAGCAAGTCGAGGCCTTAATTGGTTTCTGGCGTGTGTCAGGCAGTTGGCCAGGCGATCCAGGTGGTCGATTTTAAAAAACAATCTCTGTAGATTTTGTAACTGGCTTCGCAGCAGTCTTAGTGACGTCGTAAAAAATGACATGGATGGGCTGGCCCGCGCAAAAAACGACATGGACGGATATGGAAGGGCCATCCCGGCGACCAATCCACAATCAATTTAAACCCGTCCAAAAACGCAATTTTCTAATTCTACCCGTCCAAATGACGGATGGACGGGTCTCTGGGTGAGGCCCTGGTGGTCATTCTATATATTTTGTATGTAACAGTTTTGCAAGGCGGGTGGTATCGTGAATACGCATTATCTCTCATGATGCTCAAGCTGTGTGCGGTTTGGTCTCTAGCTGGGTTCATGTAATATGCAGACAAAGACCTCCGTATACAACAATGCTAATGATACTATCATATTTCAGAGTCATGGCAACACTGAATAATTAACCAGCAACAACACTGTGCAATTAGAACTGCATTGTTTGAGGACAACAACGAGTGCAACAGGGAACCATCGATCTACAAAAACGAACCATTTACAAACATGTATCGTATTTCAAAGGATGATCAACACAGATTATTTAACTAACATTTAGGCAACTTACCTACCTTCAAATGAAGCATTTGAAAACAGCTTTGTGATGATTCGCACATCACCAAACATTGTTAGTCCCAACATCATTTCTTGGTTGTCACAAGGACACAACCCTAGCCCCCACCCCCTCATCCCCTGTGTGCAGGGAATCTAGAGTCTCTGATACAAGTTGATTGTTAATAATGATAGCACTGATCAAATGGCATCGCCTTGTCTCAGTGACGGATAAGTTAATTTGTTAGTGTTACAATACCATGGATATAAATCAATGGTATTGTAACAGTTCAGGGAACAAAGTCTGTACTGTGACAATGTTGTCATAGTTGGTTCTTAAATAATATATGACAGTAAAACGTTGTGGCACTTTCTATCCCAGGATACAGTGCATGACTAAAGTGTCCGAAATGTACTTCCGACACCATGGAACTGCCCTCTTAGTTTTACAGTGTCTGAACATTGGAACATCAATGTTATGCCTTTTATGTGCCAGAATTTTTGTGAATTAATCAATCTTAGCTCCAAATAGTATTTCTGTCATTGTTAGAACTTTATTTAGAAAATATAATCACAATTTTATATGCATCTGTTTTATTTCACACACCTACATCAACACCAAACTAATGCAAGTCCGACACAAAACATATTCTTGTCTATTTTTGTCTAAATATCCTGTATACAACATCCTATTGGGTCTATTCAACAGATTAACCTTTGTCCCACAGATACATAACAAAATATTTGTAATATACCCTCACACATCACAGAGATTTGGATATAACCTTACGTGGGGTATCAATTTAGGTCCATGTGAATACGTCCGACACCATGCATGTTTTACATTGTATGCCCAAAGTCTATATGTGATAATGATATATATAGATATCATAGTTGGTTCTTACAATATATGACAGTAAAACTTTGTTGCTCTTTTTATCCCAGGATGCAATGCATGACTGAAGTGTCCAAAATTTACGTCCGACGCCGTGGAACTGCCCATAGACCATCCTCAGAAGCGAGGGCGGTGACTACATACACAATCTATGGCGGATCTATATCCTATGCAGTGCATGGAAGTCAAGTAAATCAGACTAGCAATTGACTGTAACACCTGTGAACGCTGTGCAGACACCCACCCACCCAACACAAATGCACCCTGATTTTAAGATGAAGTCAACGATTTCAGGGAATCCCAACATTCTCGAGAGCAGTGGAGTGGTATTGTGTACTGAAATGATTACTTCTACTTCCCCAACATTACACGACACAGGCAAACTTGTTGGTGGAGATGAAAATGAGCCAAACATTCTGGCAAACTATATCTTTAGCCAAACTTAACTTCACCATTTTGCAAAGTGATCTGCCATGGAGTAATGACACTGATGAAACCAGCAATGCCCCCTGGCGAGGATGACATGGACTAACCACACTTTCCTTAACCACTGACCAGACCACAAGTTTTGAAAATAAATCTAGGTTTTGTTTAAAGTTTGCACCTAGTTTCTAATAATTTTCTAAACCACTTCAAATAACCAATTTACAAATTTTCTCATTAATAATGTGAGAAATCCACCATGCCCCCTATGAACTGACTAATCACATAACATCTCTATAAAGTAGTCATCAAAGCCGTGTCCGGGTCGCATCCATTATTACGAGGAAAAGTGGATTTATGACGGAAATAAAATGGTACACGAGCTTACAAGCAAGAAACTGAGTGAAGAAGTGGGGAGGAGAATAGGTCAAGTGGTCACCACCTCCCATCTGAGCAGTCATCATCACCTAATATCTGAGTGGTCATCACCTAACATGTGAGTGGTCATCGCCTAACATCTCAGAGGTCATCACGTAAGGGTAGGACTCTCGATACAAGCCAAAGGGCTTCCTTGTCCACCTGCCACTTAGAGTTAATTCTCCTGGTGGCAATCTTGTTAAACATCTGAGAGGTCATCACCCAACATCTGAGTGTCATCACCTAACATCTGAGAGGCCATCACATAACATCTGAGAGGCGGTCATCACCTAACACTGGAGTATTCATCACCTAACATCAGAGTGGGGCGATTGCCCAGAGTGGTCATCACGTAACATCTGAGTGGTCATCATCTAACATCTGAGTGATCATCATTTAATATCTGAGAGGTCATCATCTCATATTTGACTGGTCATCATCTAATATCTGAGCAGTCACCATGTAACATGAGTGGTCACCACCTAACATCTGAGTGGTCATCATCTAACATCTTCAGGAGTGGTCATCACCTAACTTCTGAGAGGTCATCACCTAACATCTGAGAGGTCATCAGGTAACATCTGAGTCTCTAAGTGGTCATCACCTAAAATCTGAGTGGTCATCACCTAACATCTGAGAGGTAATCACCTAACATCTGAGTGCTCATCACCTAACATATGAGTGGTCATCACCTAACATCTGAGTGGTCATCACCTAACATCTGAGTAGTCATGATCTAACATCTAAGTGGTCATCACCTAACATCTGAGTAGTCATGATCTAACATCTGAGTGGTCATCACCTAACATTTTAATGCAACATTCTTGAAAATGACACTGCATTTGTAAGCTAATAGAATCAATTTGAAACAGTTTACAGTTGTACTTATGAAAGACAGAAATGGACATGGGCAGCACACATCAGTAGATCAACATACAACCGATGGGCATTGTGTATCATTATCTGGAGAAGTTATGAAGGGAAGTGATCTAGAGGAAGACCTGAGTACTGGAAAGGTATCATCTGGCAGAGGATGGCACAAGACAGGCAGATATGGAAACGACATGCTGAGGCCTTCGCCCAACCACGGGACACTACGGCTGCACAATGATGACTGATGAAAAGTATTGACAGACATTTTATTAGCATACATGCCATATGTATAACTATATACATGACATGTGTCGGGTATTAAACTTTTATTCACAACCTTCATTAAAGAACCAAATCAACATGTCTGCTGACTAAATGCAATGTAACAGTTGAGAATATATTTTATATATGAGTGAAGAGGTTCATTAGCCCGGGTGGTTCAAATTAGTGATTTTTTTACTTATTTCACAGTCAGTTTACCTTTTTTCCGTAACGTTTCAACTGCTTTCAGCAATCTTCCTCAGACGGCTACCACTAGATGGTGACACAGCAGTCACCATCTAGCGGTAGTCGTCTCAGGAAGACTGCTGAAAGCAGTTGAAAGATAAACTGAAATAAGTAAAAATATCACTCATAACAGTTGAGCTGTCCCCTATCAGCAGTCTACTAGCAGTAGACAAAGCAGCCAAGCTGTGCACATGCAATCCAAGTATTCTTCTCTAAATGAGCGTTCACATGCTCGACTTCATTATGGGTGGCCACAACAGTCTCAAGAACACTTGAGTTTAAATGCCTCTGAGCCGACACGCACATTCAAGTCTGTGCACCAGACATGCACATTCAAGCTGTTACTGTGAGCATTGTTTAATTACATTTACTTCTGCGAATCAATATCACTGCAAAAGGCCACAAACTAAAATGTGTGTAATTGTTTCTGCAATTCACCAACGTGATATCTAATGGGCCAAGTCTTTGGACACATTTTTCTGTAGCATTCTCATAAGTCTGAGTTTGGTGACACAGTAATACGGTTTTGTTTTCTAATAAATTATAAACTAGTTTGTGGATCAAGCAACAATATTGTCTTTTCTGCATTTAAACAATCTAATTGGTTTATCCATGTACATCTAAGTTTGTCAACCATATTTAGGTAACATGTATTTTAATAGTTGATCATTCAAAGAAAGCTCCTGCTTTGAACTTTGTCAAAATATCAAGTACCTTCAGGCAGTTAAAAAATCTGTCATTATAATTAAGACATAACAGCAGTCAGGCTGCTAGAGGAATCAGAATAGCAATGGTGGAATTATAATTGCCATAGGGTGTAGGGTGGGTGGAATCAGAATCACCATAGCGTGGGTGGAATCAGAATCAAACAAGTTAATTGGAATCGGAATAGTGTGGGTGGAATCAACGTCTGATATATATCTAGATACTTATACATGTGCTTCCCGGGACAAGAGTTCTCTGTGTTGAATACAAAACAGTTTCTTTGTCCCTGAGGCCCCTGACCTAGTGCTTTTAGAAAGAACATATTGCACACATGCTGTCAAGCAACATTAAAGTACAATCATTATTTATGAAGTATGGTATCGATAAACCGTACCTGGTGAAAGAAGATGGATGACCACAATTAGACGTGCCTCAGTAGGGCACACCTTTCCCCATGCAGCATACTGGGCAAATTAATACACAAAATTTATTGACAGATTATGAGCAAGCGAAAACTATATTATCACAAAAAACATACCAAGTAATTTAAAACCATTCTGCAGTTAGTATTGATTGATACAGTGCAGGCAAAACATCTACACTGGAGAATTATAGAACTATGAATAGACTAGTTACTGATGACTCCACACACAGACGTGACATTTAGACTGATGACCATGTTCTATCAAAAACTCTGTTGCACGCCAACTAATCTAGATCTATACTGGAGTAGTGCATTAATGTCATGCTACACCATCACATGTCAAACTTAAATCCACACTGATTGTTTGTTTAATTAATGTACTGTAAACTGGGGTGAATTTAGCATGATGGTGGCACGACACGATAGTGTGACTAGCATAATGATGTGACTTTGGTGTAATGGTGTGAATTTGGTGTGATGATGTGACTTTGGTGTGATGGTGTGACTTTAGTATGATGGTGTAACTTTGGCCTGATAATGTGACTTTCAATTCAGTGAGTCTGTTTTGAATTACTGAATTTTAAATGGCATTGAGACATCAACAAAGTAATTTTGAAGATGATTTCTTCGTAGTTTGCACTTGTAAAATAAAAGCAAATGAACTACATTGCAAAATTGTATAAGAAACCTTGCAGGCTCTACATAGAAAACTATGCTTTCTCACAACGTATTTGCTATGACTGGAAAACCTTCTACCAGATCAACAACGTCAACGGTTCCACTGTTTTTTGCAGAAAATTCCTTGCCTTCAGGCTAAGCCATACAGGCTTTAAGTCAGATGGCTGGACAATGTCTTGAAGATGAAGATCGACCTACCGAAGTCGAAGATGGCCTGATTCTAGCTAGCTTTCATCTATTTTGACTATAAATAATCATTGACATCTTCATTGACTATTTTGACTATAAATAATCATTGACATCGTATTTGACATTATTTTTTAATATTCTTATTGTAACAATGTACGGAATGTACATAAACATATATTCAACATCGCTATAGTATAGGCCTATGTACATCGCTTGACTAATCCTTGCTATGATATTTATAGTATGGCTATAAGCTATCCAGCCAAGACTATTCACTGGCTGCGCCTACGGGGCTACGAGGCTACGTTATTATCATGGGAATGCGACGCTGTGACGCTGTCCTCGTCGATGAATAAAGACTAGGCAAAAGGAAGCCAGGGTAGGGGCGAGCAACACAACAACCGCAATTTTACGCTACTAACACGACAATTTAGCGTGAATAACACTTACCAAACTGTCACTGTTACAGTTTTTGTCACAACTGTTCGCGTAAAACGTGAATTATCCTTACACATGCAGCTGTCCGCCGCCTGTCAACAGCATCGCTGGGAAACAAGATAAATATATTGGCCGCCACCGTCGATATCGTTTTGCGTTTACAATTACTGTTACACACATTTCATTTTCAGCTATGATTTCGCCATCGTTGTGAGCGAAAGACTTACCTACCGACAATTTCAACTAGCTAATGTGACGTTTACTTGGAGCGTTGCGCGTTGAATTAATCCCAATTGTGACGCCAGGTCCAGTTAAACGTGAGATGTCGTGCACAAACGCGGAGTAAACAACAAAAGCGCGCCACGCCAGCGAAAAGCACCTGCACGTGACCCCGTGACCTCGTCGTCGCTATGGCAACGGCCGACACGGGACGCTGATGCCGAGCGATATAGCACGCATACGTTTATCGACGAGTGACCAGTTTTATGTGCATTATCCTGTTATGCATGACTAACGCCTTTCAACCAAATGTCACGCATTTTGGTGGGTTACAGTAGGGATGTCACTGAAAATTTCAAATTGCATATATATATATATATATGTTGTTTTATATTTTTATCATATGGTCCCAGGAGAAAGTGAAAAATGAAAACAATAAAATATCAACATCGGTAAAGTACTTTTCGAGATATGAATTTTTGAAGATGTAACCTTTTAAAAAAATCAGATTGTAAGTCTATCTCTTATACAGTACCAGTGAACTGGAAAATGGCATCAAAAATGCGTGCATATTTGTATTAAAACTATAATAAAGCAGTTGTGTTCAATCGATGAAATTTGGCACATTGTCATTGCCACTGATAGATTTGCAGAACTTCTTTTTAAACATGTCAAAAACTAATATTTTGCTAATTTGTATTGGCATAATTTGCATAAATTAGCATGATTTTCCGGAAATTTGTTTAATTAAATTATATTTTATCATTATTTTGTTGTTTAATCTAGCAAATGTAAGCTGGGAAGCTCAGCAACGAAAGTGTAACTGTTTGTCGACGGGACACAACATTAATTAATTAAAATAGCAATATTAATTAATTAATTAATTAATAGCTACCTACAATTCGAGTAGACAGAAAAATACATTAACTACTTATGACAACAATATTAATTAATTAATATAATAAAACGAGATAACATTTTGTAGTGATCAGTGTAATATAGCAAATTAAAACTGCATTGTTCAGCATTCAATGTTGGCAAAACGATATCAAACTTACAGTATGGGAACGAAACAACCGTTGTTTGTGTTGTAATTTTTCACAACGTTATACTAAACTCCCTACAATGTCGTCCTAGATATAAGCAGTTTATTATTTTATCTATCACATTAATATGTCAGATATTGAGCTGGTGAACGACTGGAGGACTCCGTGTCTACAGGACATCCGAGTGCACCGTTGAGCCGACATCTGTAATGATCACCACCTAGTTATTGCGAAGATCAAGATCAAGTTGAGAAGACAAAAGAAGACGTCAAACATGACTAAGAGATTCGATATGAACAAGCTCCAGACCCCAGTGATCAAATTTGAATTCCAAGAAATCGTTTTGCTGTCCTTGCAGATCCTACACCAGGTTCAACGGAATGGTGGGAGAAAATAAAAAATGCGATGATGGCAGCGGGCAAAGATGTTCTGGGATTCCAGAAATCTCTGAGGGAGTCTTGGATCAGTGATCATGCACACGGGGACTGATTGCGAAGAGGAAACTCCTGCAACAGAAACGACAAAATGAGTCCTGCAGCACAGCTTTTTACCGGGCCTATAGTAAGAAGGACAGAGAACTGAAGCGCAGTGCAGTGCACAAAAGGACAAACGGAACGGTTTGACAGACACGCACAGGAGGCAGAGAACGCAGATGCCCGAAATGACACGAGACAAGAAAATCACTGGCTGCACAATATAAGAATAAACTTGACAGATCGGCAGAACACTTTAGAGAAGTTCTCAATAGACCTGCACCTGACACACCAGCACAGACTGGCAATTAACCCTCAGACCGTGCTCCCAATAAACACAGAGGAGTTCTCGGAGGATGAAGTGAGGAAGACCATTGCTACTCTCAAAACAAACAAGTCACCTGACATGGACGGAATCACAACTGGAATTATCAAAGGGTCATTCCGTGTCAAACCACACACAAAAATATGGATTTTTTAACCTCACCCCCTCAGATTTGTCTGGAATTTCGTTTCTAGGTTGATTTTGGCTGAAAAAAACTTAATTTTTAAAGATGAGCTCAATCGGACCAGTGGCCCGCCCATTTTGGCAAAAATCACCTAAATTGGGCGGGACGCCCTATATTTGAACATCGATAAATCAGTAACCACTGGTCCAATGTGATGTGAATGGAAACTGCCCAAGGATTCCAAATCTGCCATTATATTGATGTAAGGGTAAGTTAAAGTGTGATGACCTCTTGACCTTCACTTTGACCTTGAATTTGACTTTGTTGCCCTCGTGACCTTGAAATTAAAATTGGCCAAAATTATAGCCCAACATGTTCTCTACAAAATATAACAGAACTAAAGGTGTAATGTCCTTCAATAGTCCACAAAAACAAATCAAAAAATCTTCTCCATGCAATTTAATTTCAATTAATTGGTGCGTCATTAAAACCAGATGTGTGAACTAAGGATAAAAACGTATCATTTACCGGTATACCATGCGCTTAAGTGCTTTGCTTCAGTACTTGTCAATTCACTTCACTACTCTTTGTCAATGGTCCACTTATCACAAAGTCTGGATATGTTCAACACATCATTACAGTTGATCCTATATTCTCTGGAGTCTGGATGATGATGGCCTAATTGACGGTGTTTCCACTCCACACAGTATGTCGTCTTCCGATATCCAAACATTTATCGGATTGTCTGGGCCAATGAAACTGCTTTGCTAGCCCATGTGAGTGCATGAAGTTTATATTGAAGTCACCAAATTCATTCGAAATTTCATCCACTATTCCTATCCATGGCAGATGTTCATAAAGACAGCAAACAGAGTTCTCTTCATGAAGTTGTAGAGGTGTTTGTACTGCTACAAGTTCATCTGATTCCAAATCCTCATGATTGCCATGAGCTGTCAGTGTCACGGAGATCATTTTTGGTTCATCAGCTTGAGCACTCATGTTGTAGACCTGTAACTGCGATGTTCCCTTTATAGTCCTTGATGACTCGAACCGCGCTGTCAGTTCATTTTCACAGTCAGCAATTTTCTCTGGTGCTACATTGAAGAGTTTGATCTGTTCGATTTTTCCGTACAGAAGTTCATGATTGCTTCAATGGTAAGAATAGGTTCATTGTATGGGCGTTGGAAAGCTGGCTTTTGTAACTAGCTTTTTCACAGTGCCTCCAATGCCATCACAAGCACTTTTGCCGTGGAAGGTTGCAAGAAAGTTCCATTCCGCAGCCAGATCGAAATCCTCTAGGAGGTGACACAAATTGGTGAAGTTGTTTTTGTTTTTGTATTGTTCTACGCATCCATCTGTGAAATAGTAAACTTTCTTCAAACCTGGAAAGTGTGTTTTCGGAGAGGGAATAACATATTTCAAAAATGCAAACACTATAATTGTTTAATGTTCCATGCAGTCACTTAGTATACACACATTTCTTTCGATGTTCTAGTGTCCTATCTTCAAGTCTACGGTATGCCACGAATGGATGGAGTGTTGCTTGCTTGTTGTCCTGTGAAAACGTTGTATCTCATCCTGAACGATGTATGAATAGTCCTTGAAGGATGATTTCCTCCATCGGTTTCATGGAGGATTTCAATGTTTTCATATACGCACTTTGAGACTTGGCTATAAAACTATATGTCGAGTTACTTTCACCACCTGCGTTGCTAAGTTCTCAATGAACTCCAACTTCGGTTCAACGGACATCAATGCTGTACGATCAGTGTTGATCCATTGTTGGTACGTATAATAGATGTACACTTACATTTTTTGAAGCAGCCTCAGAAAGTTGTGAATTTGAGATAAAAACACCTCATAACTTTCCCCATTGTTTTAACTTGATGAACATGTGCATGTTAGGGGTTCACACTTTGGGTTTAAGGGGCTGAGAAACTGTCACCTGGTGTTTTTAAAATGAGAGCAACTATGCACTAACGCGTAGAATAGTATGGACTAGGCTTCCATAGAATGAATGCATCCATTATAACACATGGAAACTGGTCAGTTAGGGACCTACGTTTTGTAATTATGGTATATATCATCTATAGTTAAGGTTTGGGGTATATATTTAGAACAGTCCAATATTTGCTATATTAACATATTTGCCATAAATCATCAATATAGGCATGGCTTCTACAGAAATCTAAGACGGTCAACTGTTTTAATTTCCATTAATTATTGTTCAATGTGGTCAGTAGTATGTGTGTGCCAAATTTCAGGAACATTCTATGTCTGCCTATAGTTAATGGAAATATTATCTTTAATGGGTACTAATTAAATTTAAGTTAAATTGCATGGAGAAGGTTTTTTGATTTGCTTGTGTGGACTACTGAGGGATATTACACCTCTGGTTCTGTTATATTTTGTAGAAAACATGTTGGGCTATAATTTTGGCCAATTTTCATTTCAAGGTCACGAGGCCTACAAGGTCAAAGTCAAGGTCAACGTGAAGGTCAAACGGTCATCACATTTTAATTTACCCCTACAGATTTTGAGTTCTTGGGCAATTTCCATTCCAGATATGCCATACCCATCAAGATTCGATCAGTGGTTACTGATTTATGGACGTTGAAATATAGGGCGCCCTGCCCAATTTCGGTGAGTTTAGCCAACATGGGCGGGCCGTAGCGCCCAAACCGCTAGTCCGATTAAGCTCATCTTTGAAAATTAAGCTTTTCCAGCCAAAATCACAGTAGAAACCAAATTCCAGCCAAATCTGAGGGTGTGTGGTTAAACCCATTGGGTGATTTGACACGGAATGACCTAAAAACGGGTGGTGAAATATTTGTACAATGGATGTACGGACTATGCAACCAGACCTGGGACTCGGGCATCGTTCCTGGAGACTGGAAAGATGGTGCTGTTGTCTGTATCCCCAAGAAAGGAAACCTAACCGAATGTGACAACTGGAGAGGTGTGACATTGCTGTCAATACCAGGGAAAGTGTACTACCAGATGATACTGAACCGAATGTGAGATGTGGTAGATGGCGAACTGCGTGAGGAACAAGCAGGCTTTAGGCCCAAACGCTCTCGTTCTGAGCAGTCAGATGCATTATTGAGAATTCTCAAGAGTACCAGTTACCCCTCGTAATCAGTTTCATAGACTTCACCAAAGCGTTTGATAGCATCCTCAAACCCTCCATGTAGAAAATATTAACCAAATATGGAATCTCACAAAAGATTGTAACAGCAATCGAGAAGATAATATAAGAAAAATCGAGATGTGTAAAAACAGAAGATGGCTACAGCGACTGGTTCCATGTGATGACTTGAGTCAGACAAGGCTACACCCCCCCCCCTTCTCTTTGCCGTGGCCATCGACTGGGATCATGTGGCTAGCAACCACAGGCGACGAAGGGATTGTGTGGGTTAAGGAGGAGCGTTTATTAGACCTGGATTTTGCTGATGACATATCAACGTCTCGTGGCATCAGTCAGCAAATACGCTAATGGATTGGGACTGGTCATCAGTGAAAAGAAGACAGAAAACATGCTGACAGGGGAGCTCCAACCACCCACAGATGTTTTGATCAACCAGAAAAAAGTAGAAACAATCGAAAACTTCACCTATCTTGGCAGCTCCATCAACAACCAAGGAATCATCGATCATGAACTAAACTGCAGAGTGGAAAAGCCTTCAACAAGCTGAGGAAAATTTTAAACAACAATAAATTTACCTTGAAATCAAAAGTCCGCTTTTACAACTCAAACGTTATGCCAACCCTATGGATGTGAAACATAGCAAAATTGATGCATTCGACACTAAATGCCTGCGAAAGATATTGGGCATACACTTGAGGGACCATGTGACATATATAGATATCCGGATACGATCAGGACAACCTCTGGCATCATCTGCAGAAGACGAATGAGCTGGCTGAGCCACATGAATCCTACCTACTAGACCTGCCCAACAAGCGCTAGGGTGGATATACAATACCAGCTGGCCAGAGAAAGAGGGGGCGACCAAGAATGAACTGGCGACAAACAATCAATCGCAACCTACTAAGGTCATCCTTGCGAGGATGACTAAGGTTGGAGCGACGTCAGAACACTAGCAAGCGACATATCAGGATGGCGTGCTTTGACTGCATCATGCGTCTAGAGACGCGGAAGCCGCTATGTAAAAAAAATTTGGTGAATCATGGTTACAGATCATTAAGGGTTATGATGGAAATAAAATGTTGACATGTTTACTGTTCACTTATTGCACCACATCTTGCATTTATAGGAATGTGACAGATGTTTTGGGAAGGGGAATAATTTTCTGTTCTGGTACAATAAACAAAATCTACTGTTAGGGGATAGTATCAAGGGCCCTTCTCAAAACCACATCACTAGATAGTGTAAACATTTTGCATTTTGGGGGGCTGTGTCAGCCTTCTTCTCATGTGATGTAGAGTTACCACAAGGAGAAAACTTGTCTCCTTTGTTATTTGCTATTTACCTGAATGATTTTGAACACGGTTAGTCATAATTATAAGGGACTTGACATGGCAGCTGGCGAAATTTATAATAAATAACCTTAGTGACGATGATGTAGACATTTTCTTGCAAATGTATGTTCTATATTCTGATGATACTAGAATAATTCAATCAAATACAGATTTCTTGTGTATAGTGGAACTATGTCAATTCTTCTAATGGTTGACATTTGGTTGTTTCAGGATGACCCCTTAGAATGTAGGCACAACATTTTAGGGGACCTTTAGTGCCCTTAGAATGATTCAATCAAATACAGATTTCTTGTGTACAGTGACACTACCACTATACTGAAATGTATATGCAAAATTAGAGAAAAAGTTGCTGAACAGTTTTGGGGTCCTTGGAGGCCCTAGGGATCCCTTAAAATGATTCAATCAAATACAGATTTCTTGTGCATAGTGGCAGTGCCCTAAGATGTCTATGCAAAATTAGAGAAAAAGTTGCTGAACAGTTTCCGAGATACGGCAGCTAATGGCAGACACAGAGTGATGGCAATAGTCCCTTGGACCAAAAAGTGACGAGTGTCACACTGAGTGTATGTAACAAAGTGATGGGTGTAACACCAAGTGTATGTAACAAAGTGATGGGTGTAACACCAAGTGTATGTAACAAAGTGATGGGTGTAATATTTAGTGTATACAAGAGATGGTGATAATTCATGACTGACAAATGAGACAAAGAGAGGGTGACAAGTGTCTTCAGTGTGGGTTTTGACCCCCCCACCCCAGGACACTGGTGCCAATCACATGACCCAATATGTAAAACATGTAACCTTAGCGTCATTTAAACCCTAAGCAATACACCTGATTAAAATAAGAGTGAACATACGTGACTGGCAGTTACGTTTCACCACATCGAAGCATAAACCACCAGCAGTTTCTTGTACATCTTTTATTACAAAATATATCGGACATAACAAAGGCAACAACATACACAGTAGTCCCTTGCTGCATGACCAATACAACCGCACAGAGCAGTTGTAATACTCTTTACAATGACAAGTGAACAGGTAAGACTACAGAAGCTATGACTGAAATATAAAAATGCCTGTCTTTTCAGCTAAAATAATGATACTTTGAATGGTGGATGATAGGGAGGGACAAATCTGAATCCATACAGAACATCCCAGACGAAAACAGACAGTTCAAGACCATCCTAGAGTGTTTTAGACTGTCTCAAACTGTCACAGACTGTTCTAGACTGCTACAAACCATCTAAGACTGTCACAAACTATTCCACACTGTTCCAGACAGTCACCTGACATAGGCTTCGTTAAATTAACAATTAGTTATATGCACATCAACTTTCCAATGTCACTATTACTGTACATGCACCACATATATATATATAATTATTTATAAACACTATAGCATTCTTGAATTCACAACTACACTGCTGAAGCCAGTTCATCTGCTTTGCGGAAAGGTACCATTATTTAAGCATGTTCCAACTATTAATCACGACATGATTTAGTTTCCACAATACAACTTAGTAGGCTATGGGCTGAAATAGGCGACGCACCAACCAGCACCAATCTCACATCGCAAATAGGCTAGTTTGGAGCAATATTCCTTGTACAGTCGCGCCTCGTTATAACGCGCCCCGTTATAACGCGGATTCGGTTATAACGCGGTCGGTCGTGGACCCCGAATTTCTGCCGCCAGGGGGAAAATGGGCGCTATGACAAACTATTGTTTGTTTTTGCGCCGATATCAAACGAATCGTTTCCAATCTGCTAGTCATGCTCATGGTTTCCACGGATCGCCAGGTTTCGGCGCCAGGCAGCTTGTAAAGTGCAATTGAAATTCACAAATACGCCTTGCTTAAGGATGGGTTAAAAACGTTTTAATACAGCTTAGTAGGCAAAATCAGTAAGCTAACATTGCGTAACAAACATTAGCTTTTCGCTGCGATGAACGCAAAGCTACTGCCTGTACTGGTGCGCCAAAATATTAATTCGTCAACCGCATATGAATTTGTGAATCGTAATATTGTTCGGCACGGTAAATGTGCTTTCTAAATTGGTATTTTGATATTGATTGAAAGACGAAGTTAAGCCAATTGTGAGCGTACTTATAGCTTTAAATCCTTAATCAACTCTAACACAGCGTTTCTAAAATAATTTGCGTATTCGGCTGCCGAGTGCCAGGTCATTATTTTGGATCTTACGTCAGCGGTACCATATTATCGTTCAGTTGACCGTGGCTTGTTGGTCCGTTGTTTATTTAAAAACGGTACACAATTCATGAATTTTATTCAGTTCAACAGTGTCCAACAGTGTACGACATTTAAACAGAATACACACCGACATTGGCTGGCAGTTTAGTAAGCTTCATAAACTGCCTAAAGACTGCGGGACGTGCACACTTTGGTTGGCTTCGATGGCGTTCTTCGTGCAGCAGCGGTGTCGGTCGTCGTCGTAGCGCCCCTGACGGCAGATATGGGAACGCGCCACGTTTATAACGCGCCTCGTTTATAACGCGGATTCATTTCGTGGACCCCGACTACCGCGTTATAACGAGGCGCGACTGTAATAAGGTCAACAAGAATTCTGCAATAAAATCTCAATTTTTTTATACTAAATGTCTGCACATGAAATGTTCACAATATCTAGCATACAACCTTACAGACAACCCAGTTGATTTATTCTTTAGCAGTATCAAAATATCTACAACCAAAGCTAGCTGACAACGGCGTTCACTGGAGACAGTCCACTGGGCAGTTAGTGACAGTCCACAGTGCAGTTGGTCCAGTGAGATCATTACTATGTACAGCCATCGTCTAAGTGACACTCCCGGACACGACTGATGACTTCGGGTGGCTACGACCTTGGACCTGACCCCATGGTGTCGCCACCTACTGGATGGATACAGCGAGAGGAGATTCATTCAGGTTGCAACGTGCTTTGTCTTGGCCGCATCTTTCCTGTCCCCTTTTGATGTGTGAGTGTCGCCAGGCCGCTTAGTAAGGTCCTCAGCTGTAACACAACAACAATTACATACTGATTGTAACAGTGTGATGAGAACAACTACAGACTGACTGACTGACTATTGATTTGAGGCGAAGCCACCTAGGCACTCCCACCACCGGTTTGAACACTCTACTGCACCCCATTGTCTGAACACCCCTCCACACACCCCATAGTCTACATATCCCCACTGCACCAAATGATCTGTAGAAGCAGAAGTCACCAACAACAGGGAACACAAACAGCAATGCAACACAACAAATACTAGCAATACTAGCAGTAGTGTAACATGAGCAGTAGTGTAACATGAGCAGTAGTGTAACATGAGCAGTAGTGTAAAGAACAATACATTGTGGTATTCGTATTAATGTAATACTAGTATTATAAAACTAGCAGTGTAGCACGATTGTAATATGAGCAATATTGTAAAACTAACAATAGTGCAATATGAACAATACTGTAATATTAATGACATCTGGTGTAATACAAGCAAGTGTAATACAAGCATTAGTGTAATACAAGCAATAGTGTAATATGAGCAATACTGTTATATGAGCAATAGAGTAACACTGGCACAACAGCACTGATGGGTGATGCTCCAACGCAGCACAAACAACACCTACAAGGGACAGGTGGGAAGAAATTGGAGGGAGGACGGGGCAGGAGGATAAGGGATGGGGCAGTGACACGACATCAACAAGCAAGTGACAGGCCTCGATTCAATTACAACTGCAACAATTACAACTGGTTACATGATTACACATTATCAGACGTGTCCTTGTTATCACTGTAACCAGTTCACAAAATTAACAGGAATTAGTTTAACAGTTACGTGAAATGTTCTCACAGATGTTCTCATTGTTCGTGTCACTTGACGGCAGTCTAAGCGCGTCATCACACAGACAATGTCATCAATGTTGTTATATTGGTGGGCAGTGTCATCCTAATTGAATCGGGCCAGTACAACAGTACTTAGCACAAAATAGAACCTGTTTATAACGCACAGACATTGCTGGGACACAAGATAGAACTACCTGACGAGAACGCAGACATAGCTGAGGCACAAAATAGAACATGTCTAGAGCGCACAGACATGGCACAAGATTGAACAAATTGTCTAGAGCGAACAGACATTGCTGAGGCACAAGATGGAACAATCTGAACAAAATATAACCTGGCTAGAGCGCACAGACATGGCAGGGGCATAAGATAGAACAACCTGTCTACAGTGCACGACATGGCAGGGGACACAGATAGAACTTGTGTAGAGTGCACAAACATGGCGGGATATAAGACAGAACAACCTGGCTAGAGTGCACAGACATGGCACAAGATAGCATCTGTCTAGATCGCACAGACATGGTGGGGGCACAAGATAGAACAACCTGTCTAGAGCGCACAAACATGGCGGGGGCACAAGATAGAACCAGTCTAGAGCGCAGACTTGGTGGAGACACAAAGTAGAACAACCTGTCTGGAGCACACAGACATGGCGGGATACAAGATATAAAAATCTGTTGAGAGCGCACAGATATGGCAGGATGCAAGATAAAACCTGTCTAGAGCATGCAGACATGGCGGGATAAAAGATAGAATGACCTGTCTGGTGCACACAGACATGGCAGAGGCACAAGATAGAACCTGTCTAGAGCACACAGATAGAACAATCAGTCTGGACCACACAGATATGGCGCGGGCACAAGACAGAACAATCTGTCTGGAGCACACAGACATGACGGGGACACAAAATAGAACAACCTGTCTGGAGCACACAGACATGGTGGGGGCACAAGATAGAACCTGTCTGGTGCACACAGACATGGCAGGCCACAAGATAGAACAACCTGTCTGGTGCACACAGACATGGCAGGCCACAAGATAGAACAACCTGTCTGGAGCACACAGACATGGCGGGATACAAGATAGAAACTGGCTGGAGCACACAGACATGGCGGGGCACAAGATAGAACAACCTGTCTGGAGCACACAGACATAGCGGGATACAAGATAGAACAACCTGTCTGGAGCACGCAGACATGGCGGGGCACAAGATAGAACAACCTGTCTGGAGCACAGACATGGCGGGGCACAAGATAGAACAACCTGTCTGGAGCACACAGACATGTACGGGATACAAGATAGAACCTGTCTGGAGCACACAGACATGGCGGGATACAAGATAGAACAACCTGTCTGGAACATACAGGCATGGCGGGATACAAGATAGAACAACCTGGCTAGAGCACACAGACATGGCGGGATACAAGATAGAACCTGGCTAGAGCACATAGACATGGCGGGATACAAGATAGAACAACCTGTCTGGAGCACAAGATAGAACCTGTCTACAGTGCACAAACACAGCTGGGATGGGAAGAGTTCACTGTAAACAGTTGACAAACCAAAGCAGTGACTTGACTGACGCCCACCGCCGTCGGGTGCCTACACCCCCCCGGGAGGGCTGGGTCGTAGCGGTGGTGGGCCTGTGGTGCGGTGAAGAGGTGAGGTGAGAGCGGAGGTGAAGAGCTTGGTGAGGTGGGAGTCGTACCACTCGTGGGCGTTGTTTGTGCTCGTTACGGGACTCAGGCTGCGTGGGCCGCCCGACAGGTCCGCACTGAATAGCAGCAGGCTCGCCGATTGGCCGCTGCCACCGTTGCCCACACTACCGTAAGGGGCTTCTGTTGCATGCGCAAACAAGAACATACAAGTTTGAGGGTGCATAGTACTGGCTAATCCAAGTGCAAAACAAAGTAGTCATGGCTAATCCATGTGCCACACCATAGTACTGGCTAATCCAAGTGCAAAACAAAGTAGTCATGGCTAATCCATGTGCCACACCATAGTACTGGCTAATCCAAGTGCAAAACAAAGTAGTCATGGCTAATCCATGTGCCACACCATAGTACTGGCTAATCCAAGTGCAAAACTAAGTAGTCACGGCTAATCCATGTGCCACACAACATAGTCATGGCTAATCCAAGTGCTGTACACGATCAGTCACAGCTAATCTAAATGCAGCATACAGATTATTCACAGCTACTCCAAATGTTGCACACAAAACAAAATGCAGTTACAGATATAAGAAACACTGCAACTGTAGCGGATGTTGGCCTGACTTTCATTCAAAACAAATTGACCAGGTACATTTGCTGGCCCGAATGGAAGCGATCACATCAGTTTTGACATCAACATGCCAATTTAAGGCCTGGTACGGGTGCTAATTTACGCTTTTTTGAAAAAATATGTCAATTTAATTTTCCAGCGCCAGATAGTAGATTTGTATGTTTACTATAAATAAACTTCACTTTTAGACCAACAACATACCTCTAAACGACTTTTATTCGTGTATAAAGTCCACCCTTATCATACTGATATATCCATTTTTATTGGGAAGACGCGAAATGCGCTGAAAGTTGTCAATGTTTACGCCATGACAACGCGGTCCTTCCTTCGACTTACGCCATCTTGTTTGATATTTTTGGAACCGCCAAAACGTCGTCTGTCAATCACCGTAGTCGGTAATTGTGAAAGCATTCGGCCAACATCGTTATTTATGCAAGCTATATTTTGCCGAGAATGACCTTATTTGGCATTCGGTAACTGTCGTGTCGTCATCCGCTAAGTTCCGTGACGCGCCTCGTGTCTACGAACACTCTGATTGGTTTACGAAGTTGCGCGAGCGCTAAACTCTCCCAGCATGCCACTTGTTGCTACTTCCCATTGTTTATAAAATATGGCGGTTTTCTCGAGCGATGTGAGTTTTGTCTCTGACGATGTTGATAAGAGATAGTTTAGAGTTAGTTAGTATAGAGAAAAGTTGCGGAAAAGGACGTTGTGGCTAAATGTCATTTGTGAAGAAAATGCAGCAGTTATTGGCGGCTTCTGCGTGGGGAAAACGCAAGTTAATTTCGTCGCGTGTCAGAAACGCTGGCGAAGACGCGGCAATGCCAGTCGGAGCTGTCACTTCGACTTCGCTGCCCGTTGCCATGGCTGAGTGTGGGGCTTGTGCTAATGTTACTATCGGCACCAGTGACGGTACGATAGTTAAAGAGACTGCAGCTTTGCCAAATAGTGCGTCCTGTAGCCGGACAAAGCTAGTACTGATGCGTGATGACAGCAGGCCTGTTAACAGGCCTTGCCCTTGGGCTTGACATGTTAACTGTTTGGTATATAAGACTAAGTAATTGCTTTGTTAACTTATATTTACAGAACTGTGCAACTTATATATGGGCGTCTGTTCTTTTCAGTAAAACCTGTAACTTGCTGTTGCCCCAGATTTGTTGGCATATAAATAAAATTGTATTATTATCATGTGGATATATTTCATTTGTTGGCATATAAATAAAATTGTATTATTATCATGTGGATATATTTCATCATAAACATTGCTTGTTATGCATAATTAATGTTGTGAGAAATCAAACACCTTTAATTGAATTGTTTTGGCTGTTTACAGCCATTACTATTCACATCTTGACATTTCAGTGTCAGATGGACGTTTACAGAAAATGAGATGATGATGCAAATGACCTTTATATTTATTTAAAAAAAAGCTAAATTGTATAAATTCTGTGGGTGTATTTCATCTCAGATATTATTTATTGTGCATAATTAATGTCTGGGAGATAAACAAACACAATTTATTGAATGTTTTACTTGTTTACAATAATATTATTCATATTATCACTGTGTAAACTTTGACGGCCGTTTACAGAAAATCACGTTTTTGGCCATATAAACTTGCAACACTCTGGAAGTAAAAATGATATGATAATCTGGTTTTGATTGTTGTGTTCTCCTGAGTATTCTGCACAATCTGTATAAAAAACATTTTGGATTTGTGTTTTATCTTTGTAGTTATCTAAAAAAAAATCAAAAAAAGTTGCATTTTCAATAAATCGGTTTTGAAAATTCAAAAAAATAAATAAAAAAAATTGAAATGTTTTTTATACGGATTGTGGAGAATATCCAGGAGAATACAACAGGCTAAGTTAGATTACCATATCATTTTTACTTCCAGAGTGTTGCAATTTTCTAGATGTGCTATGAATACCACCATTTGGCGGCCATTTTGTTTATTACCATGGAAACGGGGGGTCTGGCAGAAAAAAATGTTTACTCAGTAATAGCTTTTCTACAGCTTGGATGCAAAAAAATTATATTAATTATGCATTTTAAAAAGTGTCCTATCTAGCTGCCATACCTCCCCTTAAGGCATGACGCGGGTCCGGAATTGCCGGAAAATGATAACGGTTTAGATTTTTAATAAAGTCGGTTTTCAGAATGAACGATGTCTTTCACACGTGTTGCTAACTTTATTTAACTGAATTCGTCCTATAAGTGCCAATAAAATGATTAAATATGTCGTTACCCTACTAGCTGCTAACGTCGTTACGGCGGATGGACTTTTAAATCTACGGAAACGGGCCAACTTTGAGTGCTCTCGAACATAAACAATACTCCATGCAAAGCAGCCATGTTTGGTATCCTCGTGTTGGAAATGAACCCTTCTGTATGCTGCCGAAGTCAAAAGTCGACGACATCCGTACATAAATTAAATATCGACGCCGAAAGAGGCGCAAAATTATCCAATCACAAACTGCTCCAGCCAGTTGCTAGGCAGCCCGACTTCACGCGAACCATATATGGATATCGCGGTCACGTTATAATTAAATTTGACCTTATGCAACGCCGCCAGCCAATCACGGCGCAGCTACGAGACAACTGACCTGAATCTGTCATGTCGACCGATCAAAGAAAGTTCCGTACGGTCCACCAGTTTGGAAGGAAGAAACGACACAATAAACGCAAACATGCAGACTGCGCGGGAGATCAACGGAACAGCAACGACGCTGTTGAACCACGCAACGGCCCCGCTGAAGCGGCAGCGAACGGCGAAACATGTAACGCCGCCGGCTCCCACGGCGACAGCGGCCGTAGCAACGGGATTCCCATTGACAGCGGCGCTGGCGCTGCCGAAGATTGTACAACTAGTCGGAAGAAATTAGACTTATTTGGAGGTATGTATTTATTACAGAAAAACATTTCAATGGATTTGTTTCATTGATAATTTTCAAATGTGGAATTAATATCAAACGAAAGGTGTTCCTGTAGGATTTACTTTTCCAGCATTATTTTGTTTTTATGAAATATTTATAAACAATATTTTAAGTAATTTTAAGAAGTTGAATTAACATTAAACATTCACTTAAATAATTAATTTGTTAGATAGTTTGCTTGTTATTTATTATGTGTGTTTGTCTATTGTACTGACCAATTATTTACTATTATATATACATTTATTACATATATATATATATAATATGGAGATATGTTTACCCCCCAATACAATATATTTGTGTGTGTGTGCGTGCGTGCATATGCTAGTGTGTGAACTGAATTGTGAGTGCACTAACAGATGCATGCATACACACTTGCTGACATGGTTTTTATATAGTTGTCTAATTTTTATTTCAGACCTGCCAACTGCAGATGACAGACATGGTTATGTTGATGATGATGATTACTACGTCGTGTTTCACAAGAAGCAACTAGACAGCTTGTTGTCACCGCTGCTTTGTCCACGATGTCGTCGCAACACCCTGACACTCGTTACTGCTGAGACGCCCAAGCGTGGCTATGCACACAAGATGGAGATTGTCTGCACAAACTGCACATATCGTCATGCCCAGTACAGCAGCCCCCAGATCTCATCAACTGAAACTCCGTCCAGACGGCCATACGACATCAACCATCGCTCTGTGCTTGCTTCAAGGGAAGTCGGTATTGGGCAACCAGAAATGGTGAAGATGCTGGCGTTGATGAATATCAAGGGTGGGCTGCACCACAAGACCTTTCACAACATAAACCGCCAGGTCCTGGGCAAGCTGCTTCACGGTCCGGCCGCAGATAACCTGAAGGATGCTCACTCAATCGTCCACAGGCAGTACGACAACATGTATGGTTCTACCAGTGGTCCACGTGACATCACGGTGTCTTTCGATGGCACTTGGCACATGAAGGGGCACTCATCCACGATTGGAGCATGCTTTGTCATCGAGTCACAGAGTGGGCTGGTACTTGACTACACAGTACTCAGCAAGTACTGTTCGGAGTGTCAGCTTGTGGGTGACAAACTGCAAGGAGAAGAGAAGGAGCTGTGGATTGAGGCACACAGAGATGTGTGTGACCGCAACCACACTGGATCAAGTGGATCCATGGAAACGGAAGGAGCAAAGATCCTGTGGAAGCGGTCGGTGAATGTTGGTGACTTTCGATACACCTCACTTGTGGGAGACGGCGATGCAGCTGTGATTGAGTCGGTCAGATCCATTGACCCATACCATGGTGTGACAGTGGCGAAAGAAGAATGCATTAATCACGTCGCCAAACGTATGTTCAAGGGGCTGGAGAAGGTGGTGAGAGACGTGAATGCGGAGGTGAAGATGAACAAGGCCGTGTGTGCAGCAGCGACAAATCGAAAAGACAGCGATGTGTCCATACATCAAGCAAGGAAGCTGCTGACGACATCAATGGGAGGCAAGGGTCGTATGACCAACGATCGAATGAAGAAATGGTCGTCGTACTACCGGAAGGCCATTGTGGAGAATGCACCAGATGTGGAGGCTGCTCGTCATGCTGTGTGGGCCATCTTTTTCCACAGCCTCTCCACCCTTGATGACCCGCACCACAGTTTCTGCTCGGAGAGCTGGTGCTTTTGGAAGCAGGCAGAGAAGGAGGGAGTCGACCCGAGGGAGAAGCATGCTGCAACAAGACATGATGTACCTCTCCCCAAGGACGTCAGTGAGCGACTGATCCCACTCTTTGAACGTTTGGCCAGTCGAGAACTTCTTCGCCGCTGCATGAAACTACACACTTCGAACGCCAATGAAAGCCTCCATGCCACAGTCTGGAGGAGGGCTCCTAAGTCCAAGTACTGTGGCAAGAAGACGGCTGAGATAGCAGTTGCGTTAGCTGTCATGCAGTACAACAAGGGGGCGACTGCACTGGTCGATGCGGTAGACAGCCTCGGCGTGTCACCTGGTGCCGAAGTTGTGAGGGTTGCATCTCGCATCGACGCTGTCAGAGTGCGCAAGGCTGACTATGCTGCAAAGGAGGCATCGAAGACCACCAGAAAGAAGAAGGCTATGGAGAAGCTGCAGCTGGCAGTGCGACAAGAGGCCACAGAGGGAAGACTTTATGAGTCCAGTGCCCGCTGAGCTGAGCCTCCATCCAGTCAGCACACTTGCTCGAGTGACCCTAACTTGTGTTAATTATATATTTTTTGTCTATTAGTATTGAATATGGTTTATGCATTTTCATGATTTATGTACCACATGTTGCTGGTATGAAAAACACTCATAAAGCTGACTTTTCATTGGTGTTATTAAAAATATTTGATGTTCATTTGTTTTTTTGCCGTTTTCTCAAAACTCATTTTTGATAGTTTTGCGATTTTGCGGGAGGTCTCCTGAAAAAAGTATCAAAGCTAGGTATCTGAATTTTTTACCAGTTATTCCTTATGGTACAGTGAGTGCAATGATGCTTTTTAAACATGCTGGCTTATATATGAAGATTTATATAAATGATAGAAGTTTATATAATTTTTTGGAAAATCAAAAAAATCTCCGGAACTACTTTTGAATAATAATTATGCTAAGGAATTGAAAAAAAATAGCATAATTGCACTCTACAGCACCTCAGTGGACCCTGCCAAACAAAAATGAAAGAAACATTTATGTAAGACCTCCCGCAAAATCATGCAAACCTATTTTCACAGAAAAGCTGGTTGCCATGGTTACGGTTATGCAAATGAGATGAAATTACATAATTGACCATCTTTCCCCCCCAGAAAAACATCCTGAAAATTTGGTAAAGGTTGCTTGTCTGGTTGCCGAGATATCATCTCAACCCATTTTCGGACCAGTGGCATGCCTTAAGACTACTTTCTCAAAGTGTCTGTTCAAGCTGTCAGCCCGACCAGGACAGAAAGCAGTGCTGTATTACTGCTAGAGTGCTGCTGTAGCAGTGCTGTATTACTGCCAGAGTGCTGCTGTAGCAGTGCTGTATTACTGCCAGAGTGTGGCTGTAGTAGTGCTGTATTACTGCCAGAGTGCTGCTGTAGCAGTGCTGTATTACTGCCAGAGTGCTGCTGTAGCAGTGCTGTATTACTGCCAGAGTGCGGCTGTAGCAGTGCTGTATTACTGCCAGAGTGCTGCTGTAGCAGTGCTATACTGCTACTAGTGTTCCTGTAATGCTACCAGAAGGTGTCAAACATGCAAGTGTGAGTGAGAATGGCGTGGTGTGTGCTACTGACCTTTCTGAGTGGACGAGACAGGAGTGGACGAGCTGACCGGGAACTGGGGCGAGCCATTCATGTTAGCCACAGTGCCACCTGCAACAGGACACTCAATGGATGACACGGTCACTCTACTAGTTTCAGCAATCACTTTCACAACTGATCATCAGTTTGGCCATGATCGACTGTATAATCGGTTAGTGGGTGGCAATTCTGAGACAAGCACCTGTTAGTAATAATCATTACAGCAAACTATGGTCATTCTGTAATCGTACATATTTCACTCAAAACAAATTTGTGTATAATTGAAACGATCATTAGTCACACAAGGTTGTAATCGATTAATTGATTGGAAGCATGAATCAATCAATCAACAAAATCAATTAATCGGAACAACACTACAGTAGGCAGTACATAATAATGGATGATGTAGTCAGTCAATTCTTCTAGTGGTATTTTGAACCCAAAGTAGAGTTCATATAGAAAAGGGCAGTGGCCTTATGTTTGGATGTATACAACGAATGCATGTGTAAAGTTAAGCCCTGTGTCAGCTGCTCTTCAGCACCATTCCCTATGAGAATCTACTTTTTGTTGGTATGTGAAACAACTCTCCAGAGACCCGTTTACATGAGCAATTAATTATCTGATTGTGAGGCGACACACTGTTGCCTGACTAATCAGACGTGTCCAGCATGGTCCAGTGATACTGTCGTCTGACAACTGGACAAGTATTTGCTTGTAAAAATAGGCCTGAATTGATGGGACTAGATGTGATGATCTACATTGCAAAGGAGGAACTAACACTGCGACAATGTGAAACAACGGCAGACACAACAACAACCAACACTCTACAAGATGACACACGCTCTACTCTGAAGCACTGCAGCTGTTTAGTAGCCAACACATCAACCTACAAGTATTCTATGCCAACAACACTGTTCAAGATGCATCTAGAATATAATCGGCAACGCTTGTTTCCCACGATTGAAAGAGCTGGAAGCTGACAACACAGGGAAGTAGAGACTAAACCATCTCTTTCAAAGACACAGGAAGAGGCAGTGGTTGACAGCAGTAGCACAGCACGCTGCAAGGAACACGCAACAGTTAGACGGACGTGTCGGCACGGCTACAGGTTGGCATGGCAACAACGACGATGCGCTAACCTGAGAAGGTGTACGGCATAGAATAGCCCGCTTGGCCTACAACAAAGGCAGGACATAGGTTGTGGACGTGTTGCAAGACATAGTATGTTGTTGCAGGACATAGGCTGTGTAAATGTAAGATATAGGTTGTGGACATGTTGTAGGACATAACTTGTAGGTCACGTTGTGGATTTTTGTAGCATGTGTAACATGTGTAACATTGTAAGCATGTGGTTGTAGGATACTGGGTAGATGGAATGCCCCACTGTGTCCTCAGATCGCCCCATGACCTATCTAGTGTCACTGACCTGTGGCGAGTGCGTGAGCTCCATAGCCCGCCTTGCCAGCAGCAGTTATCATGGACGAGAACGGGTGGCCCGGCATCTGGGGCGTGATGTACGATGACAGCGCCTCGTTGCCACCAGGTGCCACTGCTATTGGCCCGCTGCCAGTCGTGGGGGTCTGGCTGGGGTTGACGAGGCGACCGAGGACGCTTCGCTCCGACATCTGAAGACGCTGGGTGACGGGCGGAATGCGAGCCAAGGTCGCGGGCAGGCGACTCACGTCCTGCTTCATGTCACTCAGGAGCTCCTCCAACTGGTTGAGCACTGCACAGAGCAGCATACAGCGGTTAGATACACAGCGGTCAGTTACAGCGGTCAGTTACACAGCGGTCAGTCACAGGGCAATCAATTACACCGGTCAGTTACACTGTGTAAGACAGTTGTTAAATGTATACAGTTATAAGAGCGGTGTTTATTAGACTGGTAAAATGGTGTTTTGACAGTAAACAATCTGCCAAAATTCAACAAACAGAAAATTTTTAAAAAAACAAAGAGAATGTAAACAGCATTCACTCATTAAAAGACGACACATTGTTCGACAGTTTTGCTAATACGCCAGTGAGATTAAGTTAACCAGGATTGGAGTGTGAGAGTCAGGTTACTGATGTTGTGTAGATAGGAAACACTACCTTTGTGCAACACAGCGTTGGCGGGCTTGTTGCCGGCCAGCGACTCCTTCGACAGGTGCTGATGGCTCTCAGCCAGACACTCCAACTCAGCAAACCTGCATCAACAGCAGATACAAGTGTCAACAGGACAACAGGAACAGTGAATGTCAACATGAATTAGAGTGCCAACAGGAACTATGCGTGTCAACAGGACTACATGAACAAAGAGTGTCAACAGGAACAATGAGTGTCTACAGGAACATAGTGTCAACCGGAACAATATGTGCTAAGTTTCAACATGAACAAATGAATGAGTGTACCTGGCATTGAGGGCCATGGCGGGGTGGTTGGGGTCCTGCGTGAGGTTGAGGTAGGCTGCCCGCCTCAGTTGCTCCTCTATGACGAGGGCCTGCTCCAGCAACTTGAAGCGCCGTGCCAGGAACTTGTTCTTCATCTCCAGGAAGTTCCCTGCACATGAGATGTAACAAGAAAGGTAAGGTGTGCTAATATAGAGCAGTATCCTGTCTTCAGGACGCATTACACTTTACTCCCTGGCAGACCTGTTCAATCGAACACCTTCCCGACTTCTCTGGGAAGCATGAAATGTAACAAGATATAACACATCACCGCAACTCTGTCTCGATGTTGCTGAACTGGCTGTTTTGTATCTTCATCATCGTCATTTAGAGGCGGTGTTTCCAGGCTCTGCTGGGTTCGCCTTTCTTCCAATTGCCCTCTTCCACTTGACACGGTCCCGTGCATCCCGTGGATCGATACCCATCAGACTCAAGTCTGCAGACACGGAGTTCTGCCAGGTGTTCCTTGGTCTGCCGACGGGAGCTGTCCCCTCCACCACTAACTTTGTACAGCCCTTCATCCAGTCCGTGCCATCCTTTCGCTCTACATGCCCATACCACCTAAGTATTCTAAATACACAATAACTGTATCAGCAGTCCTGTCAATTCAGAGTTCCTCCCGTCTCATTCTCCAGCTAACTTTTCTAATCTTTTTAGAAGTTCTCAAGAAAGCCCCAACATGCATTTGTGATGACACGTACAGCTCTTAAGTCATCCTACACCAGGAATACTGGATATTTATACAAAGTTTAAGTGTGAATGTTGATGTAAAAATACAAAATACAGTAAGCTGAGAAACCCATGACAAACCGATTCTAGGATGTAAACATTTTGTAGGACATCTTAGAGAATGTTGGCTGTGTTGACGCTAACCTTTGCCCTGGTCAGCTTTGAAGGGTTCGTTGACGAGACTGAAGCAGATGTCATTCTGGATGTCCTGCCAGCGGCCGTAGCCGTGCTTCACGATGCCAGCCAGCAGCCAGTAGTCGTGGCGACGATGCCACACCTCAAACTCGTGGTTCGGCTGCAGTGCACGCTGCTCGTTCTGCCACAGCGTGTGGAGCTCTGTAAAGCCACCATCAGCGATGTTGAACATGAACTTCTTTGGAGTCTCCTCCACAGCCACGGGTTGTTCCTTCTTTGTGGCGTCCTCCCCCGTCGCAGGCTGTTCTTTCTTCACTGCATCCTCACCACCTTTAGATGGTTCCTTCTTTGGTGTAGCATCCTCTGTCGCACGCTGTTCCTTCTTTTGTGTATCCTCCCCTGTCGTAGGCTGTTCCTTCTTCTCTGTCGTTGGCTCTTCCTTCGCGTTCTTTGCCTTTGACTCTGTAATAACACAAAATGATTTAATAAAACTAGGTTCTACTGGAAATGTCTTCCTTTATGGCCCCCTTCTAGTGCCCCTTTCAACTGAAACTTCAACATTCACCTCTACATACACCTGATATAAAACATAACACCTAGGAAGCAAACCTACCTGTCTTTTCAGCCTCTTCCTTAATGTCTGTTTTTGCAGCTTCCGTCTTCTCATCTTTCTCTACTGCCGACTTCTCAGTTGTCTTGTCCACTTCCATTGGCTCATCTACAAACAGACCTTACTCGTTTGAATGTTAACAACCGTGACACTCATTTGTACATACACATTCAAGGTTTCTGAATTAACATTCCAGTTTTGCAAACGTGAGAAGATAATAAAACAAAGTGAAGTTAGGGATACACAAGTTTGAGCCTACCTGTCTTTTTGTCATCAGACTTGACCTTCTCGTCACCAGTGGGGACAGCATCCGTCTTCTTGGCATCAGTCTCTTCTACTTTCTCACCAGCAGGAGCAGCACTAGTATCCATTGGTTCGTCCTTGACACTTTTCGGTTCCTGGACAATGAACAAATAATAATAAAATTACTTCCTTCACACTAATATGTATAAAAAATCAAACTCAGTGGCACAGCAAAACCAAAGGATTAAACAATCTTGTAATTGTGTTCAATGTGAAAGTTGTCAACAGATGGATGATTGATAGATAAGTGACACAATGTTTGATGTAAATGGATAACCTCAAGATAACATTATCACATAATAGTTGTATGTAAAGGGACAATGTAGTGATACGAGTCTCCTTACATGGCTTACTTCTTTTTTCTCTCCATCCGTTGTCTCTGCCTTGACAGCCTTGTCAACGATGTCCTCCTTATTTCCAACCTGAGCCTTCTTGTCGTCCCCTGCCTCCTTGTCCGCCTCCTTCAAGGAAGGTGCGGGGGACGAGGTAGGGCGGGGTGAGCCCTTCACATCATCCAGTTTGGGCAGCAGCAGCTGTGGCATGCTGTGAGTGCCGTTGATCATCTCAAACTCCTGGATCTGTCAACATCACACGCACTTGTCAGTCAGGCGGCACACACAATCAGTCTGTTCAGTTTTTCATTTATTAATTAATATAATGTTCTTAAGACAATATTAATTATGTTGAAGGTATACTGCTCACCAAATTGTGTTTAGTAGGCCTGTAACAACGGTCTCAATTTGAAGGTATGACCATGGGAACATGTTCAAATATTAAATAAAACATCCAGTTTCAAAACAAGCTTTACTGGTAAATATGGCTGAGTCAGGCTGAATTAACTGCTATACCTTTGATGTTCATCTTTCCCACGTTAAACACAGCAGACTTTCATGTTACAAATTAGACAAACAGACTGGGTCCCTTTAACAGAAATACTCTGCCCTGTATCCACATTACAGGTTCTAATCCGTGTAACCAAAGTTTTAAATTCATTAGGGATTTTAAGACTAAATTCTAATTTTGCAAATGAATTCAGCAAAGGGCAAGTAATATGAATACCGACACCTTACGGGACGCGGGAGACAATGAGAAAGTAGAAGAAAGGCATGTGCGTGGTCACCTTCTTCCTGACGAGGGACATGATGCCAATGCGTGTGAGGACGTGTTGGCGGGACAATCCCTCGCGAGGCACACCGTCCGCAAATGTCTCTGTGTTGTCTGCACCCGGCTCACACAAGTGACGCATGAATAGTGACACATACGCCTTGAACTCCTTCTCTGACTTGCCACGCAGGTCTCGTACCAACCTACACACAAACACACCTCTCAACACAATGAAATCCTTCTGACTTGCCACGCAGGTCTCGTACCAACCAACACACAAACACAACTCTCAACGCAATGAAATCCTTCTCTGACTTGCCACGCAGGTCTCGTACCAACCTACACACAAACACACCTCTCAACGCAATGAACTCTTCTGACTTGCCACGCACCAACCTACACACAAACACACCTCTCAACACAATGAACTCCTTCTCTGACTTGCCATTATTCATTCTAACCCTAACCCTTAACACTACACTGAGAGTTGAGAGTACGTACCACTGACTGTGGAATGCATCCTGGGGTGGCATGCCGTAGCGCATGACTGCATTGAGGAAGGCCTTACGCTGTCTTGCATTGAACCCAAGCACCTACAGCACAAGGTGGTCAGTCAACGGCCACTCACTGGCTCGAGTACAACTTATGAAGGAGCAACCTACATTCATTGCAATCATATTGGAGTTACTACAACCTATGTTGACATTATTAATACTTTATCAATTGACATATCACAAACTGTTGCTGTGAATATGAATTAGATTGATTTTTTAATGCACAACAATGAAAATTCAAACTTTCTTCAACGTTTCGACTACCTTTGGCTGTCTTCATCAGGAACGCACTGATGAAGACTGTCAATGATGAAGTGAGTTTAAATTTTCATAGTTATGTATTAAGAAAAATCAATACCAAGACACTTTAAATTAATGAACATTTTCAAGCACATTTACATAGATAGACCATAAGGCGTGTGTTGTCACATGAGAAGTAGACATGGACTAAATAAGACTGTCTTACCTCGATCTGACCATTGACCCGGGCAAGTAGGGGTGGCAGAGGTCGGTCGCGATCATCCCCTCCCTGGCCGCGTCGGCGTCGGCCAGTGTCCTTCTTGCCATCATCGAAGTCATCATCATCATCTTCATTATCTATCAACATGAGCCAAATCCAATTCTTGCGACTGATACTGACCGGTGCACCAAATCTTGCACCCTGTTGCCATGGCTACAAAGACCCCTGGCTCGAAACGAGTCTCAACTGATTAGCTTTTGATGAGTTTTTTCACGGAACTGATTTTAACACCTTGTTGTATACTGTTTAGCTTACTGTTTGCTTCATATATATATACAAATTATATCAATGTTGTTTCATTTTAAGTTACTATTTCCAAAGTAATTAAGAAAAGCCGGAACAATAGATAGTTTAACTTATGTAGAAACATTACTGCTATTGATGAACACGAGTGAATTAGTTGAGAAAATACTGATCTCACAAAGACTTAGAATGCATGAGTCAACTGATCTTAAAATGTCTTATCCCACAGGACAACGTGGAATAAGACATAGATGTATGGGTCAACTGATCTAACAATGACTTATCCTACACGACACTTAGAGACCGAAGTAGACAAAGATATCTCACGTTGTCCCGAGAAGTCCGAGTCGAAGTCTGACAGGTTTTCGTTCCATGCGTCGTCGTCGTTGCCCATGGCTGCGTCGTTGTAGTTGACCTGTTTACGCACCCTTTTGCCCTTGCCGAGGGAGCGCGCCATATCCTCCTGCTGCTGCTCGTAGTGGTGGCGCAACAGCTTCTCCCAGTAGTTGGGGTCTGCATGCTCTGCCTCCTGCTTCAAGACCTCCACCTCTGGGTCCTCCTGCTGAACACATAAACACATCCCACTGAACACATTTCCCACCAAGCACCTGCACATCCCACTGAACACATCCAACTGAAGTGACTGAACACAAAACACATCTCGCTTAACACACAAGCACATCCTGCTGAACACACAAACACATACCACTGAACACACAAGACACTTCCCGCTGAACACACAGACACATCCCACTGAGCACCAACACATCCCACTGAAGTGACCGAACACAAATACATCTCGCTTAACACGCAAACATGTCCCGCTGAACACACAAGCACATCCCGCTGAACACACAGACACATCCCGCTGAACACAGACACATCCCGCCGAACACACAGACACATCCCGCTGAACACACAGACATATCCCACTGAACACACAGACACATCCCGCTGAACACACAGACACATCCCGCTGAACACACAGACACATCCCACTGAACACACAGGCACATTCTGCTGAACACACAGACACATCCCACTGAACACACAGACACATCCCGCTGAACACACAGACACATCCCACTGAACACACAGACACATCCCACTGAACACACAGACACATCCTACTGAACACACAGACACATCCCGCTGAACACACAGACACATCCCACTGAACACACAAACACATCCTACTGAACACACAGACACATCCTGCTGAATATACAAGCACATTCCACTGAACACACAGACACATCTCGCTGAACACAAACAGTGACACTTCAACACCTCTGCATCATCCTGCTGAACACACAGTGACACTTAAGAAACACTTTCAATATACAAGAAACTTATTGTTCGTGTGTTCAGCAGTTCAATGAATACTCAAAAATGCTATGACAACAAATACACTGTGACACTTCCTGCAAGCAACAAACACACAACACAAAACACAACACTCTGGTGTCAACAAATACGGCTCTGGTGTCAATAAACAGTAGTGACATGCTACAAAAGAATCCCCCTACCTGGTCTCCCTCCTTCACAGTGTAGGTGGCGACCTTGAACGAACTGAGATACTCATTCATCTCGATCTGTTTCTCCTCCTGTCCCTCCTGCGTGCGGTCCAGTAACTTCTCGATGGCCTCGTCGTCATAGACGATGTGACTCTCTCCGCCTCCATCTATGTCGTGTGATGACTCTTTGTCCTTGAACAGTTCCTCCGTGCCGAACTTGAGGATGTCGTCGAGCTCTTGCTTCGACATGGATGAGCCCTTGTTGCCGAGTCCCGGCCGCACCACCAGGTGGGTGAGCATCATCTTGCGCTTTGCCACCTGCGTGATGCGCTCTTCCACCGAGTTACGCGTCACAAACCGGTAGATCATCACCTTGGTGCGCTGGCCGATACGGTGGGCGCGACTGAAGGCCTGCAACACACCGCCGTGTTGACGTGTTTCCATGGATACACCACACATGGGGGACGAGCTTCATTTACAGATTTGTTCATTCATCGCTGCTAGTATATCCTACAAGCTTTCGCCGCTTCACTTTTTACAGGACAATTAATTATTTACAACCTTGTCTACATTGTGTCTTAACAATTAAAATCAACTAATGGCAGCTGTGAATAACCGTACACAAAACTAATAACATTTATTAGACTTGTTTAGAGGATGTGCAAAAAGTCTCCCGATTGGTTCAAATAATGTACAACATATCTATATTTAACTCCTTTAAAAACGAATACTGAACGTCTCCCCCTCTACAATGCCCCCTATTGAGAGCCCCTACCTGAATGTTTCTGCTTCTGTAATGACCCCCTTATTGCCCCTACCTGAATCTTCCTCTGTAATGCCCCTAACTGAATGTCCCCCTCTGTAATGCCACCCTTTATAGCCCCTACCTGAACGTCCCCCTCTGAAAATTGTAATGCCCCCATTATAACCCCTACCTGAACGTCCCCCCTCTGTAAATTGTAATGCCCCCCCATTATAGCCCCTACTTGAATGTCCCCCCTCAATAATGCCCTCTTTATAGCCTCTGCCTGAACATCTCCCCCTCTATAATGATGCCCCCTAATAGCCCCCCTACCTGAATGTCTCTCCCTCTTTAATGACCCCCCTCTATAGATCCTTACCTGTATGTCGTTGTGGGGGTTCCAGTCGGAGTCGTAGATGATGACAGTGTCGGCCGTAGCGAGGTTGATGCCAAGTCCGCCCGCTCGTGTCGACAGCAGGAAGGCAAAGGCCGGGGAGCCAGCCACTGAAGCAACACACAAGAATCTTATAGCCTCAGATATTTTACATACACTACAAGCTTTTATTTAAATTTCCAACAATAATGGTAAGTCTTGATACATTAATTGGATCTATAACAAATATTATAAATGCACCACTTTGCTCTAGCTGTGAAGATTTTAAATACGACTATACCACTCCACTTCTTAAAGTCATATCTGTTTAAGGGGAGACACGGCAGTCTGAAATACGTCAATAATTATTTTTATGAAATTTTGTGTTTCTTTCAGTTTTTGACAGATTGACATATCTACTTCACAATAAAGATCGTTTTTTAACAGTTACTCACCGCTAAGTCATTATATTAGCACTAACTTAGATGGCCCATCAAATGTGAAATGACAATAAATATTTGAATCGATGAAACACGCCAAAAGTAATCCAAGTTTATGCCCTGACAACGACAACGTTTGTTCATGATACGCCATTTTGTTTGGTATCAAAAGAACGGCCTTCTTCTTGGCTATCTGTCAGTTATGTTGATAGTCACGCCCCTTTTCTCCAAAGTTGAGTTTTCCCGCGTTGAAACCGTGTCCAAATTTCCGATGATCTCCTTATTTAGCACATAATTATGCAAATGAGACACGCAACTGGCCGAAAGCCTCGCATTCGTGGTTTTATGACGCGTTTTTTCTCAAAATGAGGCACGCAACCAGCCGAAAGCAAGTTCAAGGATCATTCAACCGGTTTTATGACGCGTCTTCGTTCAAAACGAGGCAAATCAATCCCACGATGCTTTGCGTTATCTGCTTTCCTGTTTACATTGTTGCTACGGAGAACAGTTTGACACTCGATAAACGGACGATATATTTTGTTAAAAAGAGAGTTTAAATGAGATGCCGCCGAAGAAATAAAAAGTTATACGCAAGCGCCTGAGTGAGTGCAATGCTGCACGTCGTTGGTCGTCCGAGGAAGCCGACTTAGCAGCCGTAATTGACGGCGAAAGCGAATTGATTTGAAGCAGACGACACTGCGACTGACACTGACAGCGCCGGGAAGATCGCAACAGCTGACGCCGGAGCGACTGCACAGCTACAAGGGACGGCCCAGGCAACCCCGTGTCGCACTACAGTCGTCTCGTCACGCAAAATTGTCACCATGAACGCCGTTAAATGTGACAACCCTGACGAACAGAGGGAACTGAGCAGTCGAGATTGGTGTATTGTCGATGTTGGCCAACTCAATGAAGTGGTCGCTGATGTCTTCTGCCCTGCACTGAACATCTCTAATGCTATTGCATTATACTGTTGAAACATGTTGATCAGAAGTGACTTTTTATGCTCCACACTGTGCCATATGGTGTACATGGATGTTGTGTTATATATACCAAATGTATCAGAGTTAGTGATGATTGACTGACATGTCAAACATGTGATGATTGTATGGACACACTGCTGTTGCATTTGTAAAATGCCTCAGTGAAGTGGTGCTTAGGTTGACAAGTCACAACCTGTGCAGAGTGGGAAACTGTCCGAATTCTTGCTTCAGCTATGATTCCTGGCATTATAATGTGTGGGGTGGCAGTGGGGGGGGGGTGGGAGGGGTGGGGGTGAAAATGTTATAATGATGTCACTTTTAATGAACTATTAATCCTATAAACATTTATGTATATTACATCTTCGTTATCTAACATGCATTTCAGAGTTAAAGAAAACAGGCTGACATGTCACGACTGTTGTGGATACATACAAGCTGCATTTGTCAAAGTGAAGTGATGCTTACTTAGGAAAATACCTATCTGATCTCATAATCAGGTTTCTTTGCATAACCAATGCATATGGACTGTTACATGCTATCAGTATGCATGTTTTATGTTGGACACAAGTCACAATGTATGCAATGTGAATTATGTGTGAAAACTGTCTTAATTGGTGCGTCGACCATGATTACTCGCATTATGAATTAGGGGGGTAGGGGTAAACAATGACATAATTGTGTCACTGTTAATGAAATGTTTCACTTAGAAACACTCACATATTGTATATACATGGTAAGCCTACCATATTTATGCTTATTTGTAACATCTAGTATGTGCAAGACATTAAAATTACTTTGTTCATACTTTGAGTGCCGTTTTCTCAGTTATAACTTTTTTGTAGGAAAAATGAATAGAACTCCAAAACTAACCAAGCAATTCATACCAACTTTTTACACAGTAATAATGACATAACTATCTACATTCCTGTGCATTGAAATTATGATCTTTCATTTGGATTATATCCCATAGGGGTTTGAATGTGAAAATATTGAAGAAAAAAATTAAAATAAAACAAAAAATTGTCCAAAAAAATCTGAATGACATATACAAATGGCTATGCACAGAAAGTTAGAATAGTTCATTATCTAAATAAAAACATTTGAATTGCATAAATTAGGATAGGGGTTTCAGTGTTCTATTCATTTAAACTTTTGCTGTTTTATGCCTTATTTTTTCGATTAAAACCCCCTAGCGCACTGAAATATTAGAAAACAAAAATTAAAATCATAAAATATCCTTAGTTTTAGTACAGTAACTTCATACAATACATAGTTGGTGAAATTTATCAGCTTTAAATTAAAAAAAAAATTCTGTGTCCTGTGATCCCTTAAACAAGCCCTAAACGGTTATACATTTCGTTGGCTACCCTGGATACAAATCGGTCCCTTAACCAATTTAGTGATTGCCTCCAATATATCTTCCACTGGGGGTGACTGACAGCAAATTTAAATTAAATGCAAATAAAACTGAATTGATCATTATTGGTATTCCAATAAAGCGTAGTAAAATTGATGGTTTTTTCCCTACACATATTTTCAATCAGCATATCACGCCAGCAGAATCTAGGAGTGGTCTTTGATAGTAACTTCAGTTTCTGACAACACACATCTCAAACGTGTCGCTGCTGTTTTTATCATATTTGTGATCTTCGCCGTATTCACCGGGTACATATCATTTTCTGTTGCTAAACCTATTGCAACAGCGCTTGTTAGCAGCAGACTTGATTATTGCAATACCCTCCTTTATAATAGGTAGCAAGGATATTACAAAACTTAAACGTGTCCAAAATTATCTGGCAAGGGTAGTTACAAGATTTCTTCGTTTTTCTCGTTCTGTACCAGTTTTAAAGTCTTTGCATTGGCTCCTGTACAATATTATATAAAATTTAAGATCTGTACCATTACATTCCAGGCACCGTCTAGTAAGCAACCATCTTATTTGCATTCACTGCTTACTCCTGTAACAAAACATATCCAGCTTCGATCATCTAGTTCCGACCTACTTTTTGTTCCTAGAGTCAACACTAACATTGGAACTAGGGATTTTTCTGTTGCTGTACCAACTCTTTGGAATATGCTCCCTCTTAGTGTTAGATCAGCTGAAAATATTACAAAATTCCGTCATCATTTAAAAACATATCTTTACAACCTTGTTTATCCACCATAGCTCCCTAGCACCTTGACCCATCTGTTGACAACTGGAATACTACTTATGGATTTTGAGATTGGCCAATCCTTTTGTCTTGATGCGCCTGAGCTTGATTTCCAAGGATTTAGGCATAATAGAAGTTTTCTTATTATTATTTTAATTGTCCTTGATGAATCGATGCCAGCGATCGTGCACTAATACTATTACAATATATGTACAAAATGGTTAACAATATGGTATGTATGAATTTAAGGGATCACAGGACACGGAAAAAAAAATTAAATTTAAAGCTGATAAACTTCACCAACTATGTATTGTATGAAGTTACTGTACTAAAACTAAGGATATTTCATGATTTTTATTTTTGTTTTCTAATATTTAAGTGCGCTAGGGGGTTTTAATCGAAAAAATGTCATAAAACAGCAAAAGTTTAAATGAATAGAACACTGAAACCCCTATACTAATTTATGCAATTCAAATGTTTTTATTTAGATAATGAACTATTCTAACTTTCTGTGCATAGCCGTTTGTATGTCATTCAGATTTTTTGGGACATTTTTTTTATTTTTATTTTTTTATTCAATATTTTCACATTCAAACCCCTATGGGATATAATCCAAATGACTGATCATAATTTCAATGCACAGGAATGTAGATAGTTATGTCATTATTACTGTGTAAAAAGTTGGTATGAATTGCTTGGTTAGTTTTGGAGTTCTATTCATTTTTCCTACAAAAAAGTGATAACTGAGAAAACGGCACTCAAAGTATGAACAAAGTAATTTTAATGTCTTGCACATACTAGATGTTGCAAATAAGCATCAGTATGGTAGGCTTACCATGTATATACAATATACGAGTGTTTCTAAGTGAAACATTTCATTAACAGTGACACAATTATGTCATTGTTTACCCCTACCCCCCTAATTCATAATGCGAGTAATCATGGTCGACGCACCAATTCAGACAGTTTTCACACATAATTCATATTGCATACATTGTGACTTGTGTCCAACATAAAACATGCATACTGATAGCATGTAACAGTCCATATGCATTGGTTATGCAAAGAAACCTGATTATGAGATCAGAGAGGTATTTTCCTAAGTAAGCATCACTTCACTTTTACAAATGCAGCTTGTATGTATCCACATACAGTCGTGACATGTCAGCCTGTTTTCTTCAACTCTGAAATGCATGTTAGATAAAGAAGATGTTTCAACAGTATAAATATAATGCAATAGCATTAGAAGTGTTCAGTGCAGGGCAGAAGACATCAGCGACCACTTCATTGAGTTGGCCAACATCGACAATACACCAATCTCGACTCCTCTGTTCGTCAGGGTTGTCACATTTAACGGCGTTCATGGTGACAATTTTGCGTGATGAGACGACTGTAGTGCGACACGGTGTTGCCTGGGCCGTCCCTGGTAGCTGTGCAGTCGCTCCGGCGTCAGCTGTTGCGATCTTCCCGGCGCTGTCAGTGTCAGTCGCAGTGTCGTCTGCTTCAAATAAATTCGCTTTCGCCGTCGATTACGGCTGCTAAGTCGGCTTCCTCGGACGACCAACGACGTGCAGCATTGCACTCACTCAGGCGCTTGCGTATAACTTTTTATTTCTTCGGCGGCATCTCATTTAAACTCTCTTTTTAACAAAATATATCGAGTGTCAAACTGTTCTCCGTAGCAACAATGTAAACAGGAAAGCAGACAACGCAAAGCATCGTGGGATTGATTTGCCTCGTTTTGAACGAAGACGCGTCATAAAACTGGTTGAATGATCCTTGAACTTGCTTTCGTCTGGTTGCGTGCCTCATTTTGAGAAAAAAACGCGTCATAAAACCACGAATGCGAGGCTTTCGGCCAGTTCCGTGTCTCATTTGCATAATTATGTGCTAAATAAGATCATCGGAAATTTGGACTCGGTTTCAACGTGGGAAAACTCAACTTTGGAGAAAAGGGGCGTGACTATCAACATAACTGACAGATAGCCAAGAAGACGGCCGTTCTTTTGATACCAAACAAAATGGCGTATCATGAACAAACGTTGTCGTTGTCAAGGCATAAACTTGGATTACTTTTGGCGTGTTTCATCGATTCAAATATTTATTGTCATTTCACATTTGATGGGCCATCTAAGTTAGTGCTAATATAATGACTTAGCGGTGAGTAACTGTTGAAAAACGATCTTTATTGTGAAGTAGATATGTCAATCTGTCAAAAACTGAAAGAAACCAAAATTGTCATAAAAATAATTATTGACGTATTTCAGACTGCCGTGTCTCCCCTTAAATCAACACCTTGCCCCAGAAGTACACACCCCTTAAGTTTTATAAAACCTTGTTCCAGAACTGAACTATTTAGAATGTCGTTTTTACCCAGAACTATTATAAACTGGAACAGGCCCCTAATGGAGTCATACATGGCTCTCCTCGCAGCCCTGCCAGTCGTTGAATAAAATTTGAATAAAACTTACAATTAATTTACTTTTTTATATATCTTCTTTTATCTTTTTATTTACTTGTGCTGTGTCTACATCCTCAACCTGATTAGGTTGATGTAGTATTGGAAGACACTAAGAGGGAGCATATTCCAGAGTTGGTGCCGCAACATAAAAAGCCATAGTTCCAATGTTAGTATCGACTCTAGGAACAAAAAGTAGGTCAGAACTAGATGATCGAAGCTGGATAGGTTTCATAGAACTGATGAGGTTTATGTAGTATCGGAAGAAGAGGCAACAGCCCCGGGTTCTCACCGTTGAATCTGTCGATGGCGTCCTGCCTCACACTGCCTGTCACGCCACCGTCAATGCGCTCATAACGCCAGCCTTGGGTCTCCAGAAAGTCCTCCAGAAGGTCCAGCATCTTCGTCATCTACAACCAGCTCAACGTCAGTGTCACATAATACTACCATTTAAGCGCTTCACAAAATCTACATATAGGAATGTGGATCATTGCAAATAGAATGTAAGTTGAATACAATTATGGTATAACAATTATAAGAAAAGTTCAATAAGATTAAATAATTATAATAAAAACTATAACTCTATAAATATATATAAGTACATCATAATAATTACTATATTTACAAATACAAAATATAAGTTGTGAACTAGTCTATAATTAAATATTTATATCAGCAATATTCAGATTCTAAATGCATTTTAGTGGCTTTTAAACACTGCTAGGGTTCTGTTGCAATTGGTGGTAATTGAGAGGTGATGTTTGAGAGACGGAGACACGTGCCTGGGAGAAAATGAGCACGCGGTGGCTGTCTCGGAACAACTTCGTCATCATACTCAACATGAGGGTGAGCTTGCCACACGCCTTCACCAGCGACGCACCCTCAAACATGCCGTTGGGCAGCTTCGGGGCCTCCTGCACAACACAAGGGTCACAGTTCAACCAAGGGTCACAGGTCAACCAAGATGATTTGTTACAGGAGCGTTCATTAGTACATGCGATATACTGTAGGCAAACTATTAGCTACGCACAATCATGTTAAATCGATTATAAAAAAGAGGAAGTAGTTAAGGCCAGACCCCAGGTGAAATGGTGTTTTTTGACCAAAAATACTGAAAATGGTTTTCTGCCAGATTATTATACCTTTGTATGCATACTATCAATAAAGTTAACTTCTATGACAATTACATACCTCTAAGTGAGTTTTAATCATGGATCAAGCATGTCGATATCATGTAATGAAATCCATTATGCAATCTTTGACAGCCATTTTCTCAAAAACATTTTTCTTCAAATTTCTGCATTTGGAAACGGGATATCTCTTGGAATAATTACACTATGTTAATAAATAAAGTTTTCAGTGTTGCATTCAGCATATTCTACTGTGTGCAATGGTCACACTTTTTTTTAATCATGACTAGTTTGAAAGATATAGCCATATTTGTTTCAAAAAAACAAGATTTGTTTTCATATTTTACAAAAAAAATATTTTAAAAATAAAAACACATTTCAAAAAATGCTCTGATCATTGCACAATAGACTATAGAGAACATGGATTTGCAAGAATTATACCTATATATGGATTCATTAAAAAGTGGCAGCTTTTCCAAATTTGCCAATATTTGCTCAAAATGGCTGCCATTTTGTGTTACCATGGAAACGGGGGGTCTGGCTGAAAAAAGTTCAAGATATATTTTACTCAGTAGGACCCATTTCATGCACTGGGCAGAACAAATTTAACTGTTTGCACAAATTAAAAAATAATCCTATCTACCTGCCGTGTCTGGCCTTAACCCTCTCGTGGTCAGAACGCCCGAATCAACCCGAGTATGCCTCACGGCCAGAACGCCCGAATCAACCCGAATACAGGGGCACATTTAAACTGGTACCGCGAAACAGTGTCATCCAATAACGGCAATTTATTTCGGCAGTTAGCATATAATAATATTGAAGTTTCACTGGGAAGCATCAAAAGTGAGATATGATGGCGATTTCAGAGACTAAATAGCGCCAACCACCAAGCGGTTTTGTAGTCGAACGTAGCGACACACAATTTCCGGTCCCTCTTTTACGCCACGCAGTGAATATTTTAATGGCGATTTTCAGCCAATGAGATTAAAGTTTAACATTTGCTGCGGGCATAAACATGGAAGCACCCAGGAGTTATTCCAAAACACGCGTCCGCAGGCGATTTCTACGATTAAATGCTAACTTTTGAGCGGCCTATTTTGTTGTAAAAAAAATATTAATGCGCCGCGCAACGAAGCCATCGAAGGGGAATGTTTTGTACTATGATTACGCATTTTAAATATAACACAAACTTAATAGTTCAGACGGGATGACGGCTATGATCACAAAGAATGCCATTTTGTATAAAATCTTGAAAATACATGCACTCTGAAAAACTTAAATTATTTCAGTTTTATTTACCATAGACATTTAATTAGTTTTCCATTCTGTAGCCTAGTAATTTATGAACATTTCATACGCAGCATATAACCACTAATTATTAATGAAAAATATTTTTTTTAATGAATTGTTGAAAATTATTGAAGTATTTTATTTTTGTCAAACTTTAGCAATTCATATTTGGGTAATAAATTGACATATGTCACATACTTGGCTAGTTACACCAGGAATTAGTTCTTCAAATGTAGTGAAAATGTTACTTGAGTCGGATCAAAAATTATTTATTTATTTGCATTCATGCAACCCAAGTATATCACGATTCACTCACAGCACATTCTCTCGATTTAATAGGATTCAATAACAGGCACATATTTGCATTAATCTGGCCTTGAGAGGGTTAAGTGACAACGATGAGGTACTTACAGTGACAAAGAGTATTCACAGTGACAGAGAGAAAGTACTTTCAGTGACAGAGTACTTAGAGAGGAAGGAAGTACTTACAGCAGCAGCAGTGGGGAACAAATATGGGTGGTTGCAACACTTCTTGAGGTCCATCATGATGTTAAGTAGGGACACCTGACTGAGGCCGCGACCGTTCAGGGCCTCAAAGTTGCGGGTCAAGATATACTTGTAGTACTTCCTGCAAACACAAAACAGTTGATGTGTCACAAAGAACATGAATTATCATTCTCGCTAGTTCTTGTACAGCTGTTAGTGAGTCCCACTCCCCCTATCAGCAGCAGTCTCCCTCCACTGCCTTTCTTAAATCCCATCATAACTGCCGTCTAGGTGGGACGAGTGCGGCCACAAGACAGTAAGAGTCTGCCCCAGTAGCATGGATTGGTGAGAATCCAGTTGTGTCTTACCAGTTTGTATACACTCCTGTTACTACAAATGTTGTAAACATTCATATTTTGTGATAGATGTAGATGATATCACTGAAAAAACAACCATAGACACATCAGTTTTCACTAGTGTATAGCATTTACCACAAAATATGAATGTGTACAACATTTGTACTGCAACATTTACATGTAGTAACCAGAAGGTTGACTTACTTCTGTAGAGGACTGAGTTCGACACGGATGATGAACTCGCTCTTCGAGGGGATGTCCTTGAGTACGTCAGCCTTGAGACGACGCAGCAGGTGAGGGCCAAGCATGTCATGCAGCTTCTTGATCTGGTCCTCTTTCGAGATGTCTGCAAACTTCTCAAGGAAGTCCTGCAGATTGCTGCAAGAGAGAGGACGGTGTCTCACAGAGCATCTCTGGCCCACCAGGCATCTATCAGTGGTCATTCTCAGTTAATTACAAGTATAAAAACGAATTACAAGAAAATGACATAGAATGTACATAGACATGTTGGAAATGATGAAGACTGCAACAATTATAGAGGCACTTAGTAGAGCTGCAACTGAAATTTACTATTCTAAATTAAAACTGCTTCCGACAAAAGACCTACCCGACTAATTCCTAACCAAGGCAACACTGAAATATTGACTGAATTGACATCAACACTAGCAAAGAGAAAACTGAAGTGTACGTCACCATACAAACATCACTTCTGATTGTTATGTCAATTGTTATGTCATGCGCATGTGTGCGTGTGTGTCATCCATGTGTCTTCTGCATCATGCATGTCATGCGTGCAGCATGCGTGGTTGACGGATGTACCCACCCGAAGCCGTCCTGTGACATGAAGTTGAGCAGATGGAAGAGTTCCTCGAGGTTGTTCTGGAGCGGCGTGCCCGTCAGCAGCAGCTTGTACTGGATCTTGTAGTTGCTCATGATACGGAAGAACTGAGAACACACATCCAGTATCAACCACTCAACATTCATGGCAGGGAAAGAGAGAGTGAGGCAGACATTGAAACTCCACTGTTTTATTTACTGTTAAGATAATCAAATACAATAATGATTTTACCATGACTGTCCCTACAGGTAAAACATGTTGTGTCTGTGATTTTATTTAACTACTATTCAAAATTCTGTCGAAGGCTCCTAGGTAATTAAAAGCAAACATCCCCAATGCTAGAACAGAAGTCATTATATCTTGCTAATGGCAGCAATCAGTAGTTGAAGCCATTCCTAAACCACACACTACACATAATTCTTTACAAATAAACACCAACAACTGGATTATTAACAAACACACAATGAACATGTTCACAACACCTTGTAAACACATATCCTTGGATTAGATTTTGCAACATATTTTTAATCATTAATATAATCATTATATATAATGCTAACAACATTCACAAGCAAATGCAATCAGCCTAAATGTTTCAGAAATGTTTTGCTTTATAAATTCATGAAAACATCACTAACAGCTCAAATTCTTTGCAATGACATATCAACCACCGTCAAAAAGCACTATCCTACCTTTGACTGGTTGTTCTTGAGTCGATGCGCCTCATCCACCACCAACACCTCCCAGTCGACAGAGCCGAGGGTGCCGGCGTCAATGCTGATTAGTTCGTACGACGTGAGCAGCACGCTGAACTTCACCTTTGCATCCTTGCGCATCTTGAAGGCCTTGCTGCCCCCGCGGATGGCTCCCTCCTCAAATGAGAACTCGTGCTCCCTGCAAACATCAACCAGAATAAACTACTTGGTACACAAGTGATCACACGGTGGCACAGAGAACTGTACTTGGTACACAAGTGATCACAGGGTGGCACAGAGAACTGTACTTGGTACACAAGTGATCACACGGTGGCACAGAGAACTGTACTTGGTACACAAGTGATCACAGGGTGGCACAGAGAACTGTACTTGGTACACAAGTGATCAGACGGTAGCAGAGAGAACTGTACTTGGTACACAAGTGATCACAGGGTGGCACAGAGAACTGTACTTGGTACACAAGTGATCACAGGGTGGCACAGAGAACTGTACTTGGTACACAAGTGATCAGACGGTAGCAGAGAGAACTGTACTTGGTACACAAGTGATCACAGGGTGGCACAGAGAACTGTACTTGGTACACAAGTGATCACAGGGTGGCACAGAGAACTGTACTTGGTACACAAGTGATCACACGGTGGCACCGAGAACTGTACTTGGTACACAAGTGATCACAGGGTGGCACAGAGAACTGTACTTGGTACACAAGTGAACACACGGTGGCACAGAGAACTGTACTTGGTACACAAGTGATCAGACGGTAGCAGAGAGAACTGTACTTGGTACACAAGTGATCACAGGGTGGCACAGAGAACTGTACTTGGTACACAAGTGATCACACGGTGGCACAGAGAACTGTACTTGGTACACAAGTGATCACACGGTGGCACAGAGAACTGTACTTGGTACACAAGTGATCAGACGGTAGCAGAGAGAACTGTACTTGGTACACAAGTGATCACAGGGTGGCACAGAGAACTGTACTTGGTACACAAGTGATCACAGGGTGGCACAGAGAACTGTACTTGGTACACAAGTGATCACACGGTGGCACCGAGAACTGTACTTGGTACACAAGTGATCACAGGGTGGCACAGAGAACTGTACTTGGTACACAAGTGATCACACGGTGGCACAGAGAACTGTACTTGGTACACAAGTGATCACACGGTGGCACAGAGAACTGTACTTGGTACACAAGTGATCACAGGGTGGCACAGAGAACTGTACTTGGTACACAAGTGATCACACGGTGGCACAGAGAACTGTACTTGGTACACAAGTGATCACACGGTGGCACAGAGAACTGTACTTGGTACACAAGTGATCACAGGGTGGCACAGAGAACTGTACTTGAAAGAAAATGATGTTGAAATGTTGGTGCTAGTTTGTCACATCATATCTCAGGTTCTACTTTGACACACGATACTGCAGGTTTTATTCTGTCATGATAATGCCAGTTCAACTTTGTCCTATGATATCTCAGGTTCTACTTTGTCACATTACATCGCAGGATCTACATGGCATACAAGAACAATTTGTATCTTCATTTACACAGTTCAGTCAAAGTATTGTCGACATAACCCACCTGATGATGGCACGACTGTCTTTGTCTCCCGTGTAAGTGATGACATACATATCTGGAGCCCACAACTCAAACTCTCGCTCCCAGTTGATGATGGTTGATAGTGGTGCACTGACCAGGTACGGTCCCTTGCTGTGGCCCTATAGACAAATACAGTTGATGATGGTTGATAGAGGTGCACTGACCAGGTACGGTCCCTTGCTGTGGCCCTGTGGACAAATACAGTTGATGATGGTTGACAGAGGTGCACTGACCAGGTACGGTCCCTTGCTGTGGCCCTGTGGACAAATACAGTTGATGATGGTTGACAGAGGTGCACTGACCAGGTACGGTCCCTTGCTGTGGCCCTATAGACAAATACAGTTGATGATGGTTGATAGAGGTGCACTGACCAGGTACGGTCCCTTGCTGTGGCCCTGTGGACAAATACAGTTGATGATGGTTGACAGAGGTGCACTGACCAGGTACGGTCCCTTGCTTTGGCCCTGTAGACAAATACAGTTGATGATGGTTGATAGAGGTGCACTGACCAGGTATGGTCCCTTGCTGTGGCCCTGTAGACAAATACAGTTGATGATGGTTGACAGAGGTGCACTGACCAGGTACGGTCCCTTGCTGTGGGCCTGTGGACAAATACAGTTGATGATGGTTGACAGAGGTGCACTGACCAGGTACGGTCCCTTGCTTTGGCCCTGTAGACAAATACAGTTGATGATGGTTGATAGAGGTGCACTGACCAGGTATGGTCCCTTGCTGTGGCCCTGTAGACAAATACAGTTGATGATGGTTGACAGAGGTGCACTGACCAGGAACGGTCCCTTGCTGTGGCCCTGTGGACAAATACAGTTGATGATGGTTGACAGAGGTGCACTGACCAGGTACGGTCCCTTGCTGTGGCCCTGTGGACAAATACAGTTGATGATGGTTGACAGAGGTGCACTGACCAGGAACGGTCCCTTGCTGTGGCCCTGTGGACAAATACAGTTGATGATGGTTGACAGAGGTGCACTGACCAGGTACGGTCCCTTGCTGTGGCCCTGTGGACAAATACAGTTGATGATGGTTGACAGAGGTGCACTGACCAGGAACGGTCCCTTGCTGTGGCCCTGTGGACAAATACAGTTGATGATGGTTGACAGAGGTGCACTGACCAGGAACGGTCCCTTGCTGTGGCCCTGTGGACAAATACAGTTGATGATGGTTGACAGAGGTGCACTGACCAGGTACGGTCCCTTGCTGTGTCCCTGTAGACAAATACAGTTGATGATGGTTGAGAGGTAACCTAACCAAGAAGAGTCTCTTGCTCTGTGGCCCGTGACAAACCAACTCATTTTAAAACAAAACTATAGGGTTCACTGGCTAATTATACCACTCACACCAAGGTTCTCAACATGGATTTCCCTAATAAATAATAATTAAATAAAAAATACTACATTTAGGAGATTGTAAATTACTGAAATGTATTTTTAGTCTTAAAGGGAGATATGGAAGCTAGATAGGACACTTTTTAAAATGCATAAATAATTTAATAATATAATGTTTTAAACGGCCGTCAAAGGTAATATGAATACTACTTATTGTAAACAGGCAAAACATTAAATAAATGGTGTTTGTTTATCTCCCAGACACTAATTACGCACAATAAGCAATGTTTGAGATGAAATACACCCACAGAAACTTTAGAAATATAAAGGTAATTTGCATCATTACTCTGATTTCCTGTAAATGTCCATCTGACATTGAACTGTGAATAGTAATGGCTGTAAACTGCCAAAACAGTCCAATAAAAGGTGTTTGTTTTCTCACAACATTAATTATACATAACAAGCAATATTTATTAGGAAATACATCCAAAACATGATAATAATAAAACTTTATTTATATGCCAACAAATCTAATGCAACTGCAAGTTACAGGTTTTACTGAAAAAGAACAGACACCCATATATAAATTGCACTGATCTGAAAATATAAGTTAACAAAGCAATAACTTAAGACACACAAAACAGTTAAGATGTCAAGGTCAGTTAGCATAATAAAAAAATGTACCACTCAACAAACATATTTACATTGTGACCGAGAACGCATCTGCCAAGCATGCCAGCATTCTTGAGTTCAAATTCAAGCAGGCATGGTATATTTGGTATAAAAACCTGGCTCTCAACATTGGGGACTGTGTATCCCTCCGGAGATTACGTTAATGTCGGTCCCATCTCTATTTGGGATGTAAAAGAACCACTGAGGATGCGATAATGCTCCGGCTGATTACTTGAATGAGACCTCCTCATAATCATAAGACCATAACATGGTAACCACAATACTAACAGGAACAGTTTCTAGTGTCTCGAATGCCTCAGCCACATAAGACGGGCCCTCCTGCTCCTTGTTGTATGCCCGCTTTCGCTTCCGCTCCTTTTCCGCCTCTTTCGCTCTTTCTTTGCAGAGGTCGTGCTAGCCAGCTCTGCTTTGGCAACCCGCTGCTGGTCACACTCATCAACAAATGCTAGATTAAGTTCATTGAGTTCACAAGAGAAGCTCCATCACCTCGGTGTGATGCACCGGCATTGAAGGAACCAACAGCTCTAGCGACAGCCCCTTGCAGTTTCCGGTGTGAGACAAATACAGTCTTGGAACAGCAACTCCAAATGACCGAGTGCAGTGACTCGTTGCTGATCTTTCCCTTAGCGAGTCGCTCGAGGAGGTTTGGGTCGGACATGTGTCGGTAGACTGGCACCATAGCCTCGGTGACGTCATGGGCCAGAGGGGGCTTGATGTGGAGTTCATGGGATGGTGGTTCTTCGTCAGTCGCCAGTGCTCGCTGGTAAAAGCACCAGGAGTCTGTACCACGAGGGCAGCGAGTGCGATGGGACTCTTTGTCTGTAATCATGCAGTGGAACAGAGTTGTCCACACTATGTCCCGCATGTTGTCTGTGTCACCGCCACTCGTTGTGATAGCATAGCGATAGTACTGCTGCAACTACATCGCCTTATCCTTCGTCGGGTGACCACGGCCACGCCCTCCAAATTTCTCCTGCTTTCCCAGGTGGAGAAGAGCTGTGCTCATGCGCTTGTGTGCAAGGTTCACACTCTTCTCGGACGACGGACAAAATTAACTTGCATTTTTCCCACGCAGTAGCCGCCAATAACTGCCACCTTTTCTTGACCGATGAGATTCTGCCACCCCTTCCCTTTCCGCAGCTTTTATCCATGCTAACTAACTCTAAACTATTGCTTTCATCAACATCGTGAGATACAAAACTCACATCACTTGAGAAAAACACCATATTTTGTCAACAATGGGGAGTAGCAACAAGTGGCATGTTGGGACAGTTTTGCGCTCGCGCAACTTCGCAGACAAATCAGTGTTTGTAGATACGAGGAATGTCACGGAATTTCTTGGGTGACGCACGGCACAACGGTTACCGAATGCCAAATAAGGTCATTCTTGGCAAAATATAGCTTGCATAAATAATAATGCTGGCCGAATGCCTTCACAAGGGCGGGATTACCGATTGATTGACAGACAACAGTTTGGCGGTTCCAAAAATATCAAAGATGGCATAAGTCAAAGGAAGGACCGCATTGTCATGGCATAAATATCGACAACTTTCAGTGCATTTCGCGTCTTTTTAATAAAAATGGATATATCATTGTGACAGGGGTGGACTTTATTCATGAATACAAGTCGTTTAGAGATATGTTGTTGGTCTAAAAGTGAAGTTTATTTATAGAAACATACAAATCAACTATCTGGCGCTAGAAAATAAAATTAACATATTTTTTAAAAAGCGTACATTAGCACCGGCACCAGGCCTTAATAACCCTAATAACAACGAACCATATCTCACCTCCTAGGAGAGGAGGGTGACTGTAAGATAACACACCTCCTTCGAGAGAGGGAGAAGTAAGGGATGGTGAGGGAGGGTAAGTGCGGGGAGAGAGAGGGATAAGAGTGGAAGAGGGGGGAGAGAGAGCTCACCTCCTTGAAGAGCGAGTAGAGGAAGGTGATGGTCTGGATGGTCTTGCCAAGGCCCATCTCGTCAGCGAGGATGGTGTCGGTACGGTGACTCCAGGAGTAGCGTAGCCAGTTAAGGCCCTCCAGTTGGTACTCATGCAGCGTGCCGCCCATTGCGCTGATGTAGTCCGGCTGCTCCGTAAACTTCTTGGTCAGCTGAAACAACACACGTCAGGTCAGACAGACACGGTCACATCACACACTGTGCCTGTCACACTCAAGTCACACAGCACCTGTAGCCTGCCACAGGGCAACAGATGACAGACAGACATGGACAGATTGAAGACGGACTCTAACAGATAGGGACAGACAGGGACAAGTGATAAACGGACGCTGAAAAACAGACACTGACAGACATACATGAACGGATGACAGACACTAACAAGTGACAGACAGAGACAAGTGATAAACGCACACTGACAAGTGACACACAGATGTACCTCGGTGGAGGGATGAGCTGGAGGCATCCTCCTTTTGTAGAGAGCAATTCGTTCCTCCTCCTCGTCAGCGTCTGTTTCATCCTCTTCCTCATCTTCCTCGTCTTCGTCCGTGTCATCCTTCTTCTTCCTTTTCCCCTTCTTCCCCTTACCTTTCTTCTGCTTAACCTTGCGTTGCTTCCGCTCGTCCACGCCCAGGATCATGTGTCTGCAGCAGACAGGACACCTAGTAAACAACTGGCTGCTGGGGCTACATCAGTTGGGCGCTCTATCTGTGGCTCTATTATTATTCTATTATTATTATTTCTATTTACTATTATTTCACCATATATCCGGGACCAGCCATTTCATAGATGTGTACACACATTAAGGAATGGAATTACAAGAAATTTTATTATAAGATATATATACCTTGTTAGAATTTTATTATATTAAAATAAAAAAAGACTACCCATATGTGTGTTTAACTGTTTCATCCGAGTGCTCTATCTGTGGGTCTAATGGGGTCATCCGAGTGCTCTATCTGTGGGTCTAATGGGGTCATCTGAGTGCACTGTCTCTGGGTCTAATGAAGTCATATGAGTGCTCTATCTGTGGGTCTAATTGTGCCATCTGAATGCTCTATCTGTGGGTCTAATTGTGTCATCTGAATGCTCTATCTATGGGTCTAACTAACTGTACCATGTGAATGCTCTATCTGTGGGTCTAACAGTATCATCTGAGTGCACCATCGGTGGGTCTAATGGTGTCATCTGGGTGCTCTATCTGTGGGTCTAATGGTGTCATCTGATTGCTCTATCTGTGGGTCTAGTTGTGTCATGTGAATGGTCTATCAGTGGGTCTAACTGTATCATGTGATTGCTCTATCTCTGGGTCTAATGGTACCATCCGAGTGCTCTATCTGTGGGTCTAACTGTATCATATGTGGGTCCAACGGTGCCATCTGAGTGCTCCATCTGTGGGTCTAATGGGATCATCTGAGTGCTTTATCCATGGTTCTAACTGTATCATCTGAATGCTTTATTTGTGGGTATAATGGTGGCATCTGAGTGGTCCATCTGTGGGTCTAATGTTGCCATATGAGTGTTCTATCTGTGGGTCTAACTAATTGTGTCATATGAGTGCTCTATCTGTGGGTCATGCCATCTGGTTGCCCTATCCATGGTTCTAACTGTATCATCTGAATGCTCTATTTGTGGGTCTAATGGTGCCATCCGAATGCTCTATCTGTGGATCTAATGGTGTCATCTGGGTGCTCTATCTGTGGGTCTAATAGTGTCATTTGGGTGCTCTATCTGTGGGTCTAATAGTGCCATCAGAGAGCTCTATCTGTGGGTCTAATTGTGCCATCTGAATGCTCTATCTGTGGGTCTAATTGTGCCATCTGAACTCTCTATCTGTGGGTCTAATTGTGCCATCTGAATGCTCTATCTGTGGATCTAATGGTGGGATCTGAGTGCTATATCTGTGGGTCTAACTGTAACACATACTCATGTCCAGCAGTGCCAAGGTACACTGAATGAGGAGTCTCACCTGAGCAGGTAGTATTCGTTCATCATGTTGGGCAGGTCAGAGATGTCGGCGTCCTCTCTCTCCCAGGTCACCTGGTCGTACGGCAGGTCTCGCCACTTCACCAGGTACCACGTACTGCCGTCTCGCACCACCCTGTAGAAAGGTGATTAGTCATAAAATTTGAATACAAATAATTGATGGCAATAAGTTGATAAGTTTTACAGTTGTAACATCATGTATAACCATACCTGTGATTGATGATGCATCTAATCTGCAGCCACTCTGGTCGTACCCTGTATAACCATACCTGTACTCAGATCTGCCTAGCCCAAAAACTTCCTGTCAGTAATAAACCATAACCAGCTATTATATGCTTCTTTAGAATTAATCATTTATAATATACGTTTTGAAGATAAGCTAACCATTTTTTCTCAGAGTTTGCCCAAGCCACTAAACAATACTCCAGACCAAAAAGAATTGATGTTTTATGTTGTTTAGAGATATTTAAATGTATTTAAAGACAATTAAAAAAATCACCCTAAAATGGCATTTTATTTCATTTTGAGAAACTCCCCAAAAGAAAAATTTGTATGGTTGTACGTACAAACATGTTATTGACATTCATACGGGGTTTTTTGATAAACAAATGCATATTAAGTTTGAGACAGCTTCATAAACATGTTGCTACAATGTTGAGACAGCAAAAATCCGTACTGCATTTTTGGCATGACCCCTTCACCAAACATAAAACCATCCCGTGAAATTTTGGGTAAACACAAGTCGAGTTCATATGCCAAGTTATGGCTTCGTAAGTATTGTAGTTTTTATAAAAAGTTACATTATGTAATATTTCCTGGTTGTTGACGAAAATACAAGTGTCACCGGATGCTTGGTTTTTGCTTAGAAATGTGACTTTTTTAATGGCATGTGGCTTATTTCAACACAATTTGACAGACACTTCTATTACTGAGATTTCCCCCCAAGGTTTTCCCGCCAAGTTGTCTCATGATATTGTGTTAGGAAGGGCCATGTGTTGAACTTGTTGTGGTAGACAAGATTGATTGACACCTGCTGGGGTTAGTCATGTGTCATTGCAAATAGGGCTGAGGTCGGGCATTATTAGAGAATAAACAAAACTACCGCCAATATTTGGTGATTTGACAGTGTGATGCATTTAGGTAATTATAATACAACAGCATAGTGGCATGAGAATAATCAGCCTATATGATCTGCATTCGTGGTGAATAAATTTATGTTTGAACTGGGCTGACACACACGATTGTCAATATGGAAACATCATCAGTTTCAAAGAATCTGAAAAGGGACTTTCCACAGACACACTAAAAATACTAGTTTTAAAGGATGGATAGGTGACATATGGCGCTAGTGCCTTGTTTTTTTAAAATAGTACACATGTTCATACTGACATCTACTAATGTTCTGCGAGGAAAAAATTTAAGAAATCAACTGACATGATACCCGACCCAGCTACCTAAGGGGAGGCTCGGGTCGAAATTTACGGATTTTTGAAAATAAAATGAGTTTTGAGTTATTGACATTTTTATGTATAAAAATTACTCAACTTCCCATTCATATATGTTATACTACCGAAATAAACCTGTTTATGTCACAAAACTTGCATTTTGTGTGATGCCTATCATTGCTAAGTCTTTGTTTTTGTCAAACGAAGCGTGAATAATCGAACATTATGCAATTTTCTGCGATCGATTGCGTCGCAAAAAATACTGCCATTCCATCATGGCGCATATCACGGGAAAGCCGTTTTCGCTCTGTATGATTATATAAACTATTTTAAGATGGCACCGCGGCTGCCTAAATAATCCAGCCTATAAACGACCGCCTCTCTTGCCGCTTCGGGGACAAAGGAATGGGTAACCCTACGATTGGTCAGGCTGCATTACGTGATGACGGAATCCTCTGATTCCGTCAAGTCAAATGTTCTGATTGGTTGTAATACGTCCAACCTAAGACGTCAGCTTGTAATACCAGCTACATTCGATAGGATTGACATTTTATTCTCCGCGTTTCTTTAGCTTTCTAAAACGACATTATGCTGTTTGGTCGAAAGTGAGTGAGTGGTTTCCGTGCCGCGAAGCGACGCAATATTGCGCAGCTGCAGTTAGCACGTGAAAGAAAGACTATGCAAGTTGAATTTGTTGTTGAATATGTGACGACGACGTCTTCGGGTCCGACCACGATGACAGGCCCAGGGCAGTGACTGTGTCAATAGCACCCAGAGTAAGGTCAATTTATGTGTTTTATATGTTCTCGATAACACTGACAGTGTAAATAATACAGATATATTCATGTTGTCTCCACAGTTAATCTGTGGACCCTGTATCAAGAAATTATTTGGTCTTGTTGATGTTCAGCCGTCCAGGGGCTATCCAGGCACGCCAGAACCAGTATAGTTGACATAAAATAAAAGTGATAATTATATACATGCTCAGATTATGTTGTTTTAGGGATGACACTTAAACTTTGTACATTATTCTATGGAATTATGGTTTATATTAGTACAACTTGCCTTGGTATGTCCCTTTATGACATACAGTGACACTGCATATAATTCAGTACTAATAAAATAAACAAAAGGCGCAACATAAACTACAGTCACAGACCTATAGAACTTGGGAAGGGGCTTTTATTGTTAGTAATACTTATGTTCATGAAATACATTGGTATTGTGTACTTGTTTCTTAGCGTCAACTTGGCTGTCAGTGTCACCCGATCCGTCTCAGACTGTCTGTGACTGAGGGGAAGTTTGGCTACACGAATCTTCTGGATGAGATGGGGGTTTCACACTTCACGGATGCTGCGACCGAGCGGAAGTTTGGCTACACGGATCTTCTGGATGAGATGGGGGTCTCACACTTCCCAGATTAGGATGAAGGAGATACTTGTGCAGATCTGCCGACTGTACTTGTATGCTGTGCCATGTTGCTGTCGCAAACCTGCCGTGCTCTTCTTCTCTTCTTCAGTGAACTTTATTTAGGTTACAATGAACTTTATCTGAGCTCCAGTGAACTTTATTTGAGCTCCAGTGAACTTTATCTGTACTCCTGTGAACTTTATATGTATAAATGTTGGAATGATGTGCTATTTTACAAATACGGTTTCCTGTTCTGTAATGTTTTTGCTACATTGCTTTGTTTGACATATTATTATGCTGTTCAAATCACTTTGAACTATGCCATTTGATAGATTATACATTGAGTAACATGTGTACAAAGTTTCAATCACTTAGGTTGCTTTTTAGATGTTGAAAAGTGTGTACAAGTGTAACTAAACTTTGAACGCGATTTTCTCAGAAACATGATTTCACTCACACCAGCTGTCTTCTTGTTTATTTATCTGAGTAACCGCTTGACAGATTTGCTTGAAACTTGCTACAATGTATTTTGACAGTATGCCCCTGGTAGCCAGCAAGCTACTTTTTCAAAAGCAAGGCATGTTTTTTAATAAAATGAGTCGCTAGTAAAAAAATGTCGGGAACAAATACGTTTTTTTTAAATCATTTAAAAAATTCTTTTTTTAAATACAAAATATAGCTTGCTGGTTACACTTAGGGCTATATGGAGTAACTACACACCAAATTTGAGTAATGTAAGTCCAGTAGTTACCAAGATATTTCAACGCATGCATTAAATCCAAGATGGCTGCCATACCGTGGGAAAATCCCCCGTAACATAAAATAAAAAATTCCAGGCATTCCCGTTAGGTGGACTATCAATGAGTTTCAGCTCTGTAGACTAAGTAACAATGAAGTTATAAAATAACATACGTTTAGAACCAAGCCTCCCCTTAACTCTCTCTCAAGGCCAGATTAATGCAAATATGTGCCTGTTATTGAATCCTATTAAATCAAGAGATTGTGCTATGAATGAATCATATGATATACTCAGGTTGCATGAATGCAAATAAATAATTTTTTTGCCGATTCAAATAACATTTTCACTACATCTGAAGAACTAATTTCTACTGTAACAAATCCAAGTATGTGATATATATGTCAATTTATTACCTAAATATGAATTGTTAGTCTGACAAAAATTAAATACTTAAATAATTCTCAACAATTCATTTTTTTTATATTTGTCATTAATAATTAGCGTATACATGCTAGGTATGAGATTATGTTTCTTTGTGATCATAGCTGTCATCCCGTCTGAACTATTACGTCGGTGTTATATTTAAAATGCGTAACCATAGTACAAAACATTCCCCTTCGATGGTAGCGTTCGTTATAAACTTGTTTCGAAAATCCCATCGAAGTCCGAATCACTGGAGTTCGACATAATGACAATGTCGAAAAATACATCAACGCTAAAAAACACCACCCGCTTCGTTGCGCGGCGCATTAATATTTTTTACAACAAAATAGACCGCTCAAAAGTTAGCATTTAATCGTAGAAATCGCCCGAGGACGCATGTTTTGGAATAATTCCCGGGCGCATCCATGTTTATGCCCGCAGCAAATGTTAAACTTTAATCTCATTGGCTGAAAATCACCATTAAAATATTCACTGCGTGGCGTAAAAGAGGGACCGGAAATTGTGTGATGCCGACTTCAACTACAAAACCGTCTGGTGGTTGGCGCTATTTAGCCATAGAAATCGCTAACATTTCTAACTTTTGGCACTTACCAGTGAAACTTCAAAATAATTATATACTAACTGCCGAAATAAATTGCCGTTATTGGATAACACGGTTTCGCGGTACAAGTTTAAATGTGCCCCTGAATTCGGGCGTATTCGGGCGTTCTGGCCATGAGTGGGAGTCGGGTTGATTCAGGCGTTCTGACCACGAGAGGGTTAAGCAACTGAAAGAACCTCAATAACTGTATGTTGTTTAATACTAACCATTGTAATTCTGATTTTATGTAAATTTCAAAAACAGCATGCTGACTCAAGCAAAATTCCACATTACAGCCAGATTATGTAATAAACAGCAAATAACAAATACCACTCATAGATTTGCATTGTAAACTTTACTTACTCATGATCATCAGCGTGCACAACAATGCATGGTAGTCTCCAAATTCTAAGTTCAGAATCAACAGATGCAACTTGAATGCATGTCAAACTTTACATGGCACACTTTTGCGACTAGGGCACTTGTGTAGGTCCTTTATTCAACATCATTCCAGGCATATTTATATTACGAAAGCATTTTGTCTTTGAAGCCCGGTTTGTGTTAGTCTGCACCGCTGCAGTCGTGCGCTACCGCATCACCGCCATCGCGCTCGTAAAATGAGCGATACAGTGGCGTATGTTGGTGCAAACCGGGGTGCTATTTACCCCTCAAAAGTGCTCTAAGACGCAATATTCTTAAAAGTAAATATGCCTGGGATAATGTTGAATATCAGAACTAACACCCTAAGCCTGATGTATCAAAGTTAGGCAAAACTCAAGTTATAATGGCGAAATCGAGGTGGATCCAGTTTTTACACAAGTGCTGCGACTAGTTGTGTCCATTGTCCACACAAGACATCGCAGCACATGTATCTTCTTGGCTGGTTGTGATGGTGTTTCGACTTCTTTTTGTTTGAGCGCAGAAATGCGAATTTATAGTAACGCGGTTTCCTATTGATCATATTACGACCAGAAGCAGCGAATGAAAAACCATGTCACAACAAGCAGCGTATATACGCTGCCACCTGTTGAATATAGTGGAAGCTAAATTTTAGGAATACGGAAGTGATTGACGATCATTGTGATAAAGAAAGAATCCGTAATGTTTTCATCCCTCGCAGTAATACCGTAATTTGAGGTGTGTTTCCGGAATGATTCCGGACAATCTGGAATGGTAGGCAGGTCTGCTGTACGTGATAACCTGACTAATTTGCAACCACACTGGGTGTACAACATATAAACATACCTGTGGTTGATGACGCGACCAATCTGCAGCCACTCTGGCCGTACACCATAGCGGTAGTAGCGCTCCTCAAGGTTGTGCGGGTCCTCGTCCAGGTCCTCCTGGCGACCGTACGAGCTGCCATCCTCGAGGGGTGGAGGCTCGTCCATGTCGTTCTTGCGGATGTAATTACGATACATCGCCGGATGATGCACGTCCAACTGGAAGCACAAGTGCCACTTCAGATGTCAAGTAACACACAACAGTAGCTGATCCACTCAAACACTGACAAACAGACATTTAAAACATGTTTAGTGTCAGATTGTTGCAGATGTTCTTTTGGGCTGTTTCTCTACGTCACCGTACTCATCTGCAGTTCAGAGATCCACTCTCAGTGACACTGTCACCATACTCACCTGTAGTTCAGAGATCCACTCTCAGTGACACTGTCACAAGAGACTGTCACCATACTCACCTGTAGTTCAGAGATCCACTCTCAGTGACACTGTCACAAGAGACTGTCACCATACTCACCTGTAGTTCAGAGATCCACTCTCAGTGACACTGTCACAAGAGACTGTCACCATACTCACCTGTAGTTCAGAGATCCACTCTCAGTGACACTGTCACAAGAGACTCACCATACTCACCTGTAGTTCAGAGATCCACTCTCAGTGACACTGTCACAAGAGACTCACCATACTCACCTGTAGTTCAGAGATCCACTCTCAGTGACACTGTCACAAGAGACTCACCATACTCACCCGTAGTTCAGAGATCCACTCTCAGTGACACTGTCACAAGAGACTGTCACCATACTCACCTGTAGTTCAGAGATCCACTCTCAGTGACACTGTCACAAGAGACTCACCATACTCACCTGTAGTTCAGAGATCCACTCTCAGTGACACTGTCACAAGAGACTCACCATACTCACCCGTAGTTCAGAGATCCACTCTCAGTGACACTGTCACAAGAGACTGTCACCATACTCACCTGTAGTTCAGAGATCCACTCTCAGTGACACTGTCACAAGAGACTCACCATACTCACCTGTAGTTCAGAGATCCACTCTCAGTGACACTGTCACAAGAGACTCACCATACTCACCTGTAGTTCAGAGATCCACTCTCAGTGACACTGTCACAAGAGACTCACCATACTCACCCGTAGTTCAGAGATCCACTCTCAGTGACACTGTCACCATACTCACCCGTAGTTCAGAAATCCACTCTCAGTGACACTGTCACAAGAGGCTCACCATACTCACCCGTAGTTCAGAGATCCACTCTCAGTGACACTGTCACAGGAGACTGTCACCATACTCACCTGTAGTTCAGAGATCCACTCTCAGTGACACTGTCACAAGAGACTCACCATACTCACCTGTAGTTCAGAGATCCACTCTCAGTGACACTGTCACAGGAGACTGTCACCATACTCACCTGTAGTTCAGAGATCCACTCTCAGTGACACTGTCACAAGAGACTCGCCATACTCACCTGTAGTTCAGAGATCCACTCTCAGTGACACTGTCACAAGAGACTCGCCATACTCACCCGTAGTTCAGAGATCCACTCTCAGTGACACTGTCACAAGAGACTCACCATACTCACCCGTAGTTCAGAGATCCACTCTCAGTGACACTGTCACAAGAGACTCACCATACTCACCCGTAGTTCAGAGATCCACTCTCAGTGACACTGTCACAAGAGACTCACCATACTCACCCGTAGTTCAGAGATCCACTCTCAGTGACACTGTCACAAGAGATTGTCACCATACTCACCTGTAGTTCAGAGATCCACTCGCTGTGCCAGTAACACATGTCGTGCCACTTGATAAAGAACTCTCTCTCCCTTAGCTCCGCCTGTTTCTTGTTGGGACTGTGCGGAGTCACATGATCCATCTCGTCATCGACCGGTGGCGGCTCCTTCCACCGCCACGTCAAGATCTTCTGCACGCGCCCGGTGAGTGGCTCGCACTGATGACAGAATGCAACAATGAGTCAACCCATTTTCCTAGAATGTAGTTCAGACATTACTATAACAATTCAACATATCGGTTATAATTAGTGTTTGCTTTTACATAAAATAAGCAACATACACATATTTGTTGAGTAGCACTGGAGGGATGTCGTTCTCCAAGAGTTGCAAAGTCAGTCTTCTGGAAGAGCCAACCTGCTTCAGTTACTTACAATCAACCAAACAGGGAGCTCAATGTACCACAGCATACAAGTTTGAGGTCTGACATTTGGACTAATTACACATAATACACAAATTTGGAGAGGCAAACAGGATAAGTGTGAGAGTGGGTAGATGGCTACAAGACTGCATGCACTCACCGAGCAGCGCGGGCACTGCCACCGTCCGTTGGGCACCTTGGTGACGGCGGGGGTGAGGCAGTGGGTGTGATAGGCTGAGGGACACGTGTCACAACACAGCAGCTCCCCACCATCCTTGCACACGCGACAGAACTCTATGTGCTCATCATCCTCTTGCTCTGGCGCCCCCACCTCCTCCTGCAACACAGTTACACACTTCCTGCAACACACCACTACACACCTTCTGCAACACAACCACAGTTACACACATCCTGCAACACACCACTACACACCTCCTGCAACACAACCACAGTTACACACTTCCTGCACCACACCACTACACACCTCCTGCAACACAACCACAGTTACACACTTCCTGCAACACACCACTACACACGTCATGCAACACAACCACAGTTACACACATCCTGAAACACACCACTACACATCTCCTGCAACACAACCACAGTTACACACTTACTGCAACACACCCATAACTACACACCTCCTTTTGATTGTGTGTGGAAAGCACATTATAAATCTTACAAAGCAACAGTCAAGTTCATTAGAGATTATTTACCTCAAAAGAAACTTGCTGTTCATCTCCAAATGTTTCAGCCTTACCTCTCGGATTTTGTCAATGGACTAACCAAAATATTTGGAGATGAACGTCTCTTGAAAGGTAAATAAGAATGACAAAAATCTTTTCACAAATTAACATGACGTATATAATATATTCCAACATAGCGAGTTCATCAGCTACACTAAAACAAGGATTCCATAAAACGAATAGAGTGCTAAGCATAAATTAATAGACGTAGTTCCATAATTGCATAGGTGGAGGAGTTTTTCACATGGAAACGGCATACTGAATCGCTCCATGTTGCAATTTGAATCATATCTGCACAGGAATCGGATAGGAAACTCCCAGAAGTGACATCACAACAGAGGTATTCCCTATTTCATACATACGGAATCCTAGCTTTAATGGTGACATGAATGACAGAAGACTCACGCAGTGGGGACAGCTCCACTTTCCCTCCGGAGCATGTTCCAGCTCCGGCTCGAGACAGACAAGATGGTAGGCACGGGGACAACTGTCACACAGAATGATCTCCCCTCCCTGCTGGCACACCTCGCAGTAGTCCTGGTGGTCCGTCTGTACAGGGCATACACCCGTCAGTGTCTACACAGATCGTACAGATCATCTCGTCTGTGTCACACTCAGATTTATTATTAGTATTACTAGTGTTTCTATAGCACTATATATCTGAGACCAGCTCGTTCATAGGCACATACACACATTCTAAAACATACATGGAACCATAATATTTAAGAAATATGCACGTTTTATAAATATGTATAGGCTTTTATTACCATTCTTAAGAAGGTGGATTCATTGGTATGACAACAGAGCCCTTTTGTTATGAAGGGCAAAATCTGAAACCCCCTACATGTAAATTAATGTTTGGATACAAGAAATGTGTTAAACAAAATTAAATTTCCCACAGAATATCAGAAAATAATTATTTTGCCTGATTTACAGCAACCCTTTATACACGGGAGAGTTACCAAAGATTCACCCAATAAGCTTCTAGACTTCTAGAGTATACTGTTAGACCGACCTCGTAACCTTCAGCGTCGAGCCCTGTGGGGTAGGAACTGGTCTTCTTGAGGTGTGTCTTCATGCGTCGTTTCGCGTTCTTGCCGCGCCCCTTCTTCATCTTGGGCCTGCGTTCCCTCTCCAGCTTCTCCTCTGCCTGGATGATGGCTGCCTCCTCAAGTTGACGCTCAAACTCCTCGTCACTCGTGTTGAAGCCGTTGTCTTCATCCTGCGACCACGCATTCAAATACTCAAGCAGTGTTCATTATCACGCCGTCAACTACATAGGCACTGTTCATCATCACGCTGTCAACTACACAGGCACTGTTCATCAACACCATCAACTACAAATGCACTGTTTATCATCACAATGTCAACTACACAGGCACTGTTCATCTTCACGCCATCAACTACACAAGCACTGTTCATCATCACAACGTCAACTACACAAGAAATGTTTATCATCACAACATCAACTACACAAGCACTGTTCATCATCACAACGTCAATTACACAAGCACTGTCTATCATCACGATGTCAACTATACAAGAACTGTTCATCTTCACACCATCAATTACACAGGCACTGTTCATCTTCACGCCATCAACTACACAAGCACTGTTCATCATCACAACATTAACTACACAAGAAATGTTTATCATCACAAGATCAACTACACAAGCACTGTTCAGCATCACAACGTCAACTACACAAGATATGTTTATCATCACAACATCAACTACACAAGCACTGTTCAGCATCACAACGTCAACTACACAAGATATGTTTATCATCACAACATCAACTACACAAGCACTGTTCAGCATCACAACGTCAACTACACAGGCACTGTTCATCAACTCTGATTGGGAGCAACATTGTCGTATTTGTGTTTAGTGAGGTGTCCTGTACAACAACGCGACAATCTGACATGAGATGACTTATGCTGACAGGGAAGGACATGTGCTGTGCTGACACAGTGAGACTTGTGCCGACAGGAGAAGGCTTGTGCTGTCAGGAAAAGATCTGTGCTGACCATTTAAGCTCAAATTCCACATTTATCAAAGAAAGGTCATCTTATGTAACCACAAATAAATTCTGAGCTGGGTGTTGTGGATGTGCAATGAGGAAGGAGCTGTACGTTGTAAACACCAAAGTAAACACCAACAGTGCTGGGTACAACCAGTGAGAAGACCGGGAGAAAGTAAGGCACTCACGGAGCTTGTCTTCTTCTTCTTGCGTTTGTTTAGTTTGATCTTGAGTGGAGCGACAGATTTCTTGCCCCCACGCGCCTTCTTGCCGGAACGGGACCCGTCAGAGGGGGCGGGGGTGCCATCCTCACTCTCAGGCACCTCCATGCTGTCCTCACCCACCACCGGCGTCTGGGGCGTGTCTACAGGGGATAGAACAATCATTACCGTCAAACTTCACAAAGGGAATCTAACTGTAATCGAGCTGGCAGATACATGTGGTTATGTTAATATTTTCAACCTAGTCAACTTCCATCCCAGGTGCCAAACTTTCACGGATTAATCTATGACGCCCACAAATGAAAGGTAACCATTTTATTTTTTCAAAATACCCCATATGTCAAGGGTTCTTAGGGGTCTTTTGGGTAAATCAATTGTTCACAACATAAAAGTAACTAGCAATAATCATAGAAACCATGCACACGTGGCAACTTCACTTTCTCTTAGACCTTTGACTTTTTTAACATACAAGTATTGCAGTACATGCGCGATAAAGTTGTTTCCAGTTATAAATTTAATGTGTGCTGAAAACAATCACAAACCTATGTAAAACCAAACAATACCCAGACCTGCCTACCCTAAAAACTTCCTGTCTGTAATCCATCCCATTTACACTGATTTTCAGGAATATACGCTTCTTGTCAGTAATGCAGAACCACCATGTAAGATATTGTCACGGGGGGGGGGGGGGGGGTAGCGACAGGTCAAACCCATTAGTTACGCTGTCATCAACATCACATACACTCTAGCCTAATCAACTCTAGTATTATAAATGATAGACGAGGGGGAGCGATGGTCAAAAACCATTACATTACACCGTCATCGACTTCGCCTAGACTCTAGTAACTGTATGATAGGCTGTCAATCAGGGTTCATACAGAATGAGCAAAGTCAAATTCAAGAACATTCGAGAACATTTTCGGGGGAAAAAGAAGGACTTTTCATAAACATTTTTAGGAGCGATATAAAGAAAAAATTTCAATATTCAATGTCATGTATTTATACATTTCCACTAGATGTAAGTCGGTGTCACTCCTTTTTATTATGAATTTACTCAAACTTATTTGTAATTGTGTGTAGGTGTTTTTTTGATAAGTTTTGATTAGAAGATTCTCACAGAAGACTGTGAAAAGCCATTTAACAATGATGCTTGGCGTGTCATGTTTTCACTAAGATTCTCATTAGGCTAACTGTGCACATAATTTCTCTGTGAGTCTGAGATATTGCCTGAGTCTGAGATATTGCCTGTGCAAGTCACTCTTAGCAAGTCCAAGTTGTGATATTTATTTTTCAAAATGTTGTCTTTTGCTCTGCCTTACCATAGCCTAGGCCTGGCCTTTAATGATATGCTTTATTATTTTAGCAATCTTTTACTTAAGGCCTGGTACGGGTGCTAATTTACGCTTTTTTGAAAAAATATGTCAATTTAATTTTCCAGCGCCAGATAGTAGATTTGTATGTTTACTATAAATAAACTTCACTTTTAGACTAACAACATACCTCTAAACGACTTTTATTCGTTATAAAGTCCACCCTTATCACACTGATATATCCATTTTTATTGGGAAGACTCGAAATGCGCTGAAAGTTGTCAATGTTTACGCCATGACAACGCGGTCCTTCCTTCGACTTACGCCATCTTGTTTGATATTTTTGGAACCGCCAAAACGTCGTCTGTCAATCACCGTAGTCGGTAATCCCGCCCTTGTGAAAGCATTCGGCCAACATCGTTATTTATGCAAGCTATATTTGGCCGAGAATGACCTTATTTGGCATTCGGTAACCGTCGTGTCGTCATCCGCTAAGTTCCGTGACGCGCCTCGTGTCTACGAACACTCTGATTGGTTTACGAAGTTGCGCGAGCGCAAAACTCTCCCAGCATGCCACTTGTTGCTACTTCCCATTGTTTATAAAATATGGCGGTTTTCTCGAGCGATGTGAGTTTTGTCTCTGACGATGTTGATAAGAGATAGTTTAGAGTTAGTTAGCATAGAGAAAAGTTGCGGAAAAGGACGTTGTGGCTGAATGTCATTTGTGAAGAAAAGGCAGCAGTTATTGGCGGCTTCTGCGTGGGGAAAACGCAAGTTAATTTCGTCGCGTGTCAGAAACGCTGGCGAAGACGCGGCAATGCCAGTCGGAGCTGTCACTTCGACTTCGCTGCCCGTTGCCATGGCTGAGTGTGGGGCTTGTGCTAATGTTACTATCGGCACCAGTGACGGTACGATAGTTAAAGAGACTGCAGCTTTGCCAAATAGTGCGTCCTGTAGCCGGACAAAGCTAGTACTGATGCGTGATGACAGCAGGCCTGTTAACAGGCCTTGCCCTGGCCTTGGGCTTGACATGTTAACTGTTTGGTATATAAGACTAAGTTATTGCTTTGTTAACTTACATTTTCAGAACTGTGCAACTTATATATGGGCGTCTGTTCTTTTCAGTAAAACCTGTAACTTGCTGTTGCCCCAGATTTGTTGGCATATAAATAAAATTGTATTATTATCATGTGGATATATTTCATTTGTTGGCATAGAATTTTTTTTTATTATCGTGGATATATTTCATCATAAACATTGCTTGTTATGCATAATTAATATTGTGAGAAAACAAACACTTTTAATTGAATTGTTTTGGATGTTTACAGCCATTACTATTCACATCTTGACATTTCAGTGTCAGATGGACGTTTACAGAAAAACAGATGATGATGCAAATGCCCTTTATATTTATAAAAAAAAGCTAAATTGTATAAATTCTGTGGGTGTATTTAATCTCAGATATTATTTATTGTGCATAATTAATGTCTGGGAGATAAACAAACACAATTTATTGAATGTTTTACTTGTTTACAATAATATTATTCATATTATCACTGTGTAAACTTTGACGGCCGTTTACAGAAAATCACGTTTTTGGCCATATAAACTTGCAACACTCTGGAAGTAAAAATGATATGATAATCTGGTTTTGATTGTTGTGTTCTCCTGAGTATTCTGCACAATCTGTATAAAAAACATTTTGGATTTGTGTTTTATCTTTGTAGTTATCTAAAAAAAAAGTCAAAAAAAGTTGCATTTTCAATAAATCGGTTTTGAAAATTCAAAATAAAATATAAATATTAAAAAAAATTGAAATGTTTTTTATACAGATTGTGGAGAATATCCAGGAGAATACAACAGGCTAAGTTAGATTACCATATCATTTTTACTTCCAGAGTGTTGCAATTTTCTAGATGTGCTATGAATACCACCATTTGGCGGCCATTTTGTTTATTACCATGGAAACGGGGGGTTTGGCAGAAAAAAATGTCAAACATTTTTTACTCAGTAAATAGCTTTTCTACAGCTTGGATGCAATTTTTTTATATTAATTATGCATTTAAAAAAGTGTCCTATCTAGCTGCCATACCTCCCCTTAACTTGCTTAAACTATTAGCTGTGTCTGCCTACAAGTTTATCCTTCGGGAGTAAAATATTATTTATATATTGTCAATCTAATACATTTTTTTCTGGAGCTTCCTTCCTTCATTCGATTTCTGACATTTTATATTTGACTTAGGCTTGGAATGCTTGTGCATGTGTGATGACAATTGACAGGCGATGTCCACATTATTTTGATATCGCTCCGTGCATCGCACTAACTTATGAATGTCACGGCGATCGTTCACAACCCAATTTTTATAATCACCATCTAGTAACCCCTCATCTCTAAATCTACTGTCATCCATAACTCAACGCATGGCGATTGTCAATCATAAACTGAAGAACACATGAAACAAAATTTAAAATAAACAATATGGACGTTGGCGAGTGACCGCACACATGGAGAAAGAGCGCATCTGATTGGTTCACGCGTTCACATGGAGACATCTAGTGATTATGCTTACTGCTATTTCATGTGGCGCAATCTACTGAATCGTGTCACCGCTCATTTTCATCTTCCGCCATGTTGTTTTTGCAAAATTGCCAGAACCACCGATTTTTACGACAAAAATGACTGACGGATTCGACAAAATATGATTACAATTATTTCGTCGACAACTCGTCACTAACGTGCTTGAATGTTCATGAAAATCTGATTCAAGAACACTAAAGAACATCCAGTGAAATTCAAGAACATTCGAGGGTACTCGAACGAAAAAATAAAATCCAAGAACATTCAAGACTTTCGGGGACCTGTGCGAACCCTGCTGTCAATGATACACTAAACTCCTCAATAAATACACTAACTTAGTCTTAGTACAGTCAGTTGGCCTAACACTACAAGTACAACACTCACTACATTTTTCTTTTGGGTTGGCGGTGGCGTCGTTTCGCTGTCAGCCATCATTTCGTGCCGCGTGACTTCGTTTTGTTTGATCGCGGAAATGCGATTTTGTCATAACGCTGTTTCCTATTGGTTACATTACGACCAGACTCAGCGAATGAAAAACCATGTCACAACATGCTGCATACATATGCTGCCACCTAAATTTCAGTGATTACCCCCAACATGGTCAGTCCGTAATATTTTCATCCCTCACCGTAATACCGTAATTTGAGGTGACTTTCCGGAATGATTCCGGACAATCCGGAATGGTAGGCAGGTCTGCAATACCTCTTTTTGGTGTAGACTTCACTGCGTTCTTGTTAGGGTTCAGCACTGTGAACTCTCTCCACTTGGCTGAGACAAGGGGCATGAGTTTGGAGACGGGCAACTTGGGGTTCTGTATGACGAGCATGGGTCGGATGTGGGCGCTGAAGAGCTTGTGACTGACGAGTGTCATATAGTCCTCGTCCGTGTACTCGTAGTCAATGTCGCACAGACCCGACTCCAGGCAGATCTCACCTGCCGTCTTGTTCGCCGTCTGTCATAACAACATTGACTTAGTGGCAGTCAACCACAGTGCCAACAGTCCAGAACCACAGAACTAACAGTCCACAACCACAGCACAAACACTCCACAACCACAACAACCCCCAGACGACATCAGCTTCACACAATACCAATGTGCAATTCTTAAATGCTGAATGTGAGATAACATTTTATATTTAAGTATAATTTTTCTTGGAGCACATTTTATAAGAACTACATGATGAGAACTGTTGATCCTCTAATGACATAAGATGCTTCATTCTATGTCAACTGTTGAGGCTGTCCAGTAAAGAATCATTCAATATGTCAATGTCAGCACTTGTCATTTTATACTGCTACAATCTTCTCAAATCCATGCTATTTAACAAACTTTAATATACCACAAACAGCTGTTCTCCTCTACTTACACTACTCTCCTTCTTCTTCTTCTTCTTCTTCTTCTGTTCCTTTGTAGCAACAGCAGCTTCAGCCTCAATCTCCTGCCCAAGCATGCTGTCTTCATTGCCCTCCTGGTCTGAGCCAGGGTCCACCTGAATAAAGACACAGTATTAACATACTGTAGAGGATCCCTAACATACCGATGAGGATCCCTAACAAATTGAGAAAGATTCTTAACATACCGACGAGGATCCCTAACATATTGACAATGAACAATTGTAAGGAATCCCTAACATTATATTGGAGACTTAATATACAGTGGAACCTTGCTTCATGGTCACCTCGGCAATACAGTCACCTCGCAATTCAGGTCACACTAAGGGAGTCAGAAATTATTTCAGTAACAGTAAACAATAGGAAAAAATAAGCTCACTATTACAGTGACCTCACCATTTAGGTCACTTCTGCTCATTCCCGAGGTGACCTTAATAATGAGGTTCCCAGTATTATAGAGGACACCTAATAGTAGAAGATCGTAATGTCTTGTTACTAATAACTATGTCATCACAGCTAAGTATTATCAAACATTCACCGATATTAAATATATATATATTTAACAAATGAACGTTATACCAAATCCTCTGCTGCTTCAAGATCACTGTCAGCCTTCTTCGCTTTCTTCTTTTTCAACTTTTTTGACTTCTTCTCGCCCCCAGCTCCATCCGTCGCTTTTCGCTTCTTTACATTCTTCGGCTTGTCAGTCGACTGCTCCGACTCATCGGTGACTAAAAGTACAACATCACTGACTACAATCACCATCAATGACTACAATCATAATCATTGACAACAATCATAATATTTGACTACAACCACAATCAGTGACTAAAATCACCATCAATGACTACAATCATCACCAATAACTACAACTACTATCAGTGACTACAATTATCACCAGTGACTACAATCATCATCAATGACTACAATCATCAGTGAATACAACCATCATCACTTACTACAACCAACAACATTCAGGTTCACAAGCAAAAAATTGATCTACCACGTTTCTTACTTATGCCAAGTACCGTATAGTTCCCATTAGGGATTCACTGCCTGATAGATGTGCACCCAATTTATAGAAACTATGTGCCACCAAGTAAAACCATGCACAACAGATTTTCAGTAGTGAATACACACTGTAAAAACTGCAAAGACGTTAACACTGCCACTGGCATCACTCTGCTGATTCATTCTAGATGACAGTGCATTGTCCTTTTAGCCATCAGATGGCACCACTTTACTATCACTGGCAATGGCATCCAGGTCACTGCGTGCTCCGTGTTCACCGTTGGCAAGGCAGATGGAGACTGGAATTACAAAAGCACAAACAATTGCATTGTTGCCACTAGCTGTCTCGAGTCGAGTGTTCTTGTCGCGTGCAATCTTCTGTCGACTGAGCTCCAGATGGTTTGGTAGATGTAGGGTTTGCAGTTTCTTCTGAGGGGAGGTTTTTTCAGCATTTTTTTCAAGTTTCTTCCAGAAGAAAGTGCATCTAACTAAGAAATCCTCGTGAATCATCATAAGCTAGTGATATTGATATTCTAACACAACAGCACACAATGAATGAGACTTTTTTTCGTATTTCAGACAATTATTGGCGATCTATGTACTAAGATGTTCACTTGTAGTAAATTTAAGTGCGTGTAGAATAGTTCTTTATAATAAATGGGTTTAACATGTCACTCATGGCTTCTTACTTCAGGCAGTCGAGCCTGTCTTGCAGTTCCCACATAGAAGATTAAATGGCTTCACTAACAGCCACCAGACCTGACAGAGCCACCTAGTTCAGTAAGCTACTTCTTGTTTACTGGTTCAGTAGTGCATTAATAAGTCAGAGCAGAGTTGCAGCATTACAAAATTTAAGTCAACATGTTTCGAGGAGGTAAACCTAAAGATACAGTATGGGAGCACTTCACTCGCGTTTAAATTGCTGGGAAAGCTTTGGCTAGGTGCAACTACTGTGCCCATCAACAAAGTATCAAGGCCTGCAGGATGCGGTCCCATCATAGCAACTGTGCACCGTTTGCAAATCAGGTAAGAATGAGTAATAGTTATGAATATGACTAAATTAAATAACAAAACTGCTCTAAATGTTCTATCACTTGATTTAAAAGTTGTCAGCATTTGTGGCATGCTACTTATAAAGAAGCTTCCAAATGTCAGATAAGACTGAGAAATTTAGATAAATGCTGTCCATGTTGTCATTTAGTCCCGGTCCCTTTCAGGGCATATAACAAATGGGGATCCATAACAAATATGCGTAATCTACTTTAATAATTTAACATTGTTCATGCAGATAGATTGCATTTGCTGTGCTATAGTAATACTATGGTATGTGTGTGCATTGAAGTGCCTGTTAAGACATAAAACTAAATAATTAATTATTGAATGGCTTGGGTGATATAAGCACATTATTGATGGCTTGGTGCATGGCTTATGGTGGGTGATTTCTTCCACATTTTTATAATGTTTTTTTGGTATCTTCCACTTTCTTCCGGTTTCTTCAAGTTTCTTCCAGATGTTCCGGAAGAAATAGGTTTCTTGCAGAAGAAACCAAACTCTGGGTAGATGTACTGATCCCGTCTTTGCTACATGTTGCCTGGCATAGGGTTGCAACTGCATGACTTGGATGCAGCTTGTGCATCTGCCTACCACTGACTGCTTGTGCAACTTGTCTTATGAGAAACTCCCCGATATTAGACACACACACAAGCCTTTGCACTTGCACAGTACACGTCTACTGAGAACTATACGGTATGTAAAAATCACAATTACTGTGCATGTCTAATAAACTGTCTTAATTTACTTAACTATCTAACAGTTGGCAAATTTTACTTTTTCAATACTTCACATTTTAAGAAACATCTAGACAGTGTGTACTTGGACATGACCAAACCATCTTTGATCTAGATATTCATTGAATCCAGAGCACCAACGTAAAATATAGCATGTGAGTTGATAACTATGCACATGCAGAAACAGTAGTGAATGCATAAGCCAAACTAACACATATTTACAGCTATGCTGTACAAAGCATGTATACAAGTTCTGTAAGCTAAAAGACCAACACATGCACTAGAGATGAACCAAGGACTACAGAACACAATCATATCAGGGTCTAACAGCACACAACCAGGGCACAATCATATCAGGGTCTAACAGCACACAACCAGGGCACAATCATATCAGGGTCTAACAGCACACAACCAGGGCACAATCATACCAAGTCTAACCAAATGTTCCCAACCACCACATCAAAAGGAACAGCAAGAAGAAATAAATCTACCAATTCTGTACGACAGAGTTGTTTGTCCCAAATAATACTACTAATCAGATTCTGCAGAACTGTACAATAACAGCAGGTGCATGAGATTTGAACAAGTTCTATAAACATGCCTTTGGGGGACATCTTATATTTGTTGTCAGTGTGTCAGGTAGAGTTTCATGTGTTTTACACTTGTTTGTTATCAGGGGAGAGTTAGAGGTGTCTTACAATTTACATGTGTCTATTTTCAGGGGAGTTTTACATGTCTTATGTGTTTGTCATCGGGGAGAGTTGGTGTTGTGTTGCATGTTTGTTATCAAGGGAGTAATGTCTGTACATTATAAAACAAACAATGTGGTTCTCTGTCTGTTCGTCTGTCTGTACAATGCATAATTGTGAGCATCTCAAACTTTCAGTGAGAAGAAACAGCAAGCAAAATCTGCTGATAAACCCAACAGTTAATGCTGGCTACAAAGGCCTATATTCACACCAAATAACTTTAAAATCCTGGAGTTCTACATGTCCCTGACTCACCCAAATCCACTAACTTAGAATATTATTCTCTTCTGTATTTTAAACAGCCTCAACTCAAGTGAAGTTTGAGGACTTGAACACCCAAAGAAAAACAGAAAATAAATTTTAAATCATGAATTCAACTCCATAATACAAAAACATTAGGCACAATAAATAGCTATGAGTAACGAGATGGGAATTTCTGCAAATACTGGACTAAGGTTACTAGGATGGGAAACAGTGCGGCAGTCCTCTTAACTCAAAACACACCAAGGAAAACAGGAAAGTTAAGGTGGATACGCAAGGTTATAAAGGCAAGTTTTTAAATGAATTAAGCTGGAATTATGTTTCAATTCAAATTCATTCAGATTACACACCACATATGCTGAGAAATATGTTCATAATTAACAAAATACAGAACAAATTTAAATGTTGACAGGCGGAGTGGTGGTCAACAATCTGAAGTGAGATGGTGGTCTTCTTCCTACTTCCGTATCGAGTTGTCACACCATTGTCAGACATCAATACAGTTGCTGACATTGATAACTAAAATCTATTTTGGCGAACTCGACGACTCACTTCCTAAAAACTTACATAAAATAACATAGGACTTCCAGGTTGATGTCTAATGTCTACAAGACGACTACTCAATCTACCGGGGCAAGCACATGCAAAGCTACGACACGGAGCGTAGACATGCAGTATACTTACAGGGGACAGACATACTGCTATCCTCCCCCACGCCCTCCAGCACGGATGTCGGGACACCCTCTGTGGGGTCCCGCCCCTCTCCTTCACCGACGCTGGGCGGGGTCGTGAAGCTCAGGACTGTATTGACGGAGCGCAATAACACGATGACAGCATCACTGTACAGCTACATGCAATCTTGCTTGCACACCCCCTCACCTACCAACTTCCTTGGCTCTATGCCTTATTTCAAACATCCCAGTTGCACATGCAACCAGTAGTTAATAAAATGTTCAGAATGTAATTTAAATATTTTAAGCCTGTTTTTATTATTTAATAGACATGTTTATTTTCATAACATTTGTCAAAAAGAGGCCTTCTAGGTGACTGCAGTTCTGATATTTAAAAAAAAAATCTACTAGTTCTAGGTGAAGACTTATGATGATGATGTTAATCATATTGATGTCACACTTAATAGTGAATTATTTTACTTCATAGCTAAGTTGGAATATCTGTGTTACTTCAGAGATATTATAAGGCTGGTAAACAAAGGAAGTTGGTGAATCTGTCACGTTGAGGGCAAGATTGGATTCTTCTGTCTCCTGATGTGATGTAATTTGTAACTAACATGACTGCCTTTCCTGGGTTATCACTCATAACCAAGTGAATCTAACAAAAGCACTTTTAACTCATGCCGTACTAGGAGCCTGAATAAGTGAATGTGCATCCAAACCGAACAATGCATATTGCTGAACATTCCTCAGGATAGTTCATTCTTATATAAATAAGTTCTTTTTAAAAGAACTTATTTACATACAGTGCATAGATGATAACAAAATCAAACATTTAAACTTGTGTAATTTGTTCTATATTTTTGAATCAAATAAAATTAATAGAAATTAAATATTAATTAACTTCAGTGTGCAACTTTGACACTGCATTTGTAGTAAATGTATGTATTGACACTGTAGATGGAGAAAGACGAACTGACAACTCGACAACTAGGCAACTCATTCACACTGACAGATTCACCATCGATTACGACGATTAGTATATCGATTTAGTCTGCAAGTATGCTTGTAAACTAGGAGTAATATCGTTCAAATATAGTCATACAGCGCGAGGAAGATCACGGTTTTATTGTTCGGCAACAACAACTCGTGGGAATTGTGCTTATCATACAATCGAAGCTTGGTTTGAGCGAGTCGTTCCTGTTGTCTTCTGGCGCATGCGCAGAAAAATAGGTTAACGTTAATAATTATCTAAATGTTCTATTCGCGCACCATCATTAACAGCGCACTGATTCAGATGAATATAGGCCATTCGCTTCTATTTCTCGATTAATATCACGTTGGAACATATATATATATTTGTCCAGAGTTGACACCTAATCCCTCCAGGCATTCGAAAAACACCGACTGGGTCTCAGACTCGGTCTTGTCAGTGTCAAAAGCAAATCAACTGCTTCGCGGTGGAATCGCGAACACTTCAACAAAGGGGATGCAAATCGGTTAACCATTATATCGACTATTTATCTAGTTTTGCTTCGAAAGATGGCTGTGATTTCTCGTCTGCATATGGTTACATGGTTACATTCTTAAACGTGGCATGTGTGTCGGTAAAATTGTCGACGTTATAAATAAAAACCGCGGCGATTGCGAAAATTAAAACGAGCAATCAATTACCGAACAATACCTTCGTCTGGGTCGTCGCCCGTATCTGCTTCTTCGTAGTCGTTAAATCCGTTCTTCGTCGGTCCTGGCATGGTCCTGCCTTTCAGGACACCCTTGGTGGTAGTGTGGAACTAAAACTTTCACAAATCGCGCCGTTTTGCGTGACTTTCGAACCTAAATCGAGCACCAGAACGCACGCTGCCCGAAGTCGGTGACCGCTGTGTTGGCTAGACAGAAATTGGTTAATTTTTCGTCTCGTGATCATGCGCGTGACGTCATTAATTGGTTATTGCCATCCCGTAATATTGCACATCTTCTAGTTAACTAGCCACGTGATCTTAACCTGTCGTCTATGTAGAATCTTTTAATTGGGGCATAGGGTAGATACGGTGTGGTTATACAAGCGTTTGAAAGGTAGCGGGTAGATAATTTTGCACTGCGCGGGCGGAGCGGTGGATCTCGTTTGATAACATTTGTGACGTTGACTGGAAACTGGGACTTGCATACTGAATCGATTAACCTTTATGACGGCGGGTGCACTTGCATATATTATTACTCACGGAGCGTCGCTAATAGACGGGCACTGACTGGAGCATGAGCACTATATATAAATTTAGTAACATTATATATACGCATAATTTATAGATGTAGGGCCTACGGTATCGTGTATAGTGTACGGGATGCTATTTAATTATAGCCTATATACTATATCGGTAGGCCTACATAATATACAGAGCTAGAACTATACAATTTATATTTATAGCGGTTACTATTATATTACATATGGCGGGGGGAGGCGTTTATCGAGAAATTAAAATAATATGATAGTCTATATATTTTATATATTATAATATTATTATATATAATATATGATTGTGTGTGTGTGTGTGTGTGTGTGTGTGTGTGTGTGTGTGTGTGTGTGTGTGTGTGTGTGTGTGTGTGTGTGTGTGTGTGTGTGTGTGTGTGTGTGTGTGTGTGTGTGTGTGTGTGTGTGTGTGTGTGTGTGTGTGTATTATATTATGTATATATATATATATATATATTATATATATATATATATTATATATATATATATTATATATGTGTGTGTGTGTGTGTGTGTGTGTGTGTGTGTGTGTGTGTGTGTGTGTGTGTGTGTGTGTGTGTGTGTGTGTGTGTGTGTGTGTGTGTGTGTGTGTGTGTGTGTGTGTGTGTGTGTGTGTGTGTGTGTGTGTGTGTGTGTGTGTGTGTGTGTGTGTGTGTTATAGTGAATCTTCTCCATTGGTCTGACTCTCTAGATAATCTCCTCTTGATAAATAACAATTCCTACCTCCTCAAGGTGCAGCAGAATAATCAACAAGATGGTTGTGGCTATCGAAAGAATGATGATGGTGAGGTAGGACCATATATATATATATTATATGGTATATATATATATATATATGGGGGCTGGTCTGGGCCTTGCGTCCTGCTCAGCCAAGGATAGTGGAGCGCAACACAGCCTATCCCAGTACTGGCCTATCGCGTATCCTATATGCAGGGGTAGTGATCGCCGCTGTACCTTCATTGCAGCTTAATTGCTGCCAGTGCATGCATTCAGGCTCAACTGTCCTTCCAGCAATAACTTCAAGTGGTCCCGTTTTGATTGAGTTTGCCGTAGGCGAGATCGGGTCCTCGGAGGTATAAATATTAACTGAGAATTGGGCATATTGGGCTCACGTACTAGCCAGACTAGGAGATGGAAAACTGACAACAACCCCCCCCCCCCCCCCAACTGCCTTGTGGGCAACTCGATCGAGATAGATCGACACAGGCCATGGAAGTATCTATAAGCCCAGACCGAAAACATGAACGAAAACGGACAGCTACTAGCTGCTTGAGCTGAGCTCTTAGCACAACATCTGCGTCACCAACACATTCTTCCAAACGAAACCTGGCCAGAGGGTATCTTGGAAACTTCCAGGCGCACCCCCCCCCCCCCCCCCCCCCCCCCCCCCACCGTGTGCTCACCACAAGTCATGCCAGTTTCACGTACAGTGCGCACTGCGACACTGATCTCGTCTGTGTATGCAGTACGGTGTCCTTCTGAGATGTTCTGTGTAATTTTGGGCTTAATAATGTTTAGTCCCCGTTGAAAACGTTTAGATTTAGCCAAGTCTCTGTTTATGTTGTAAGGCTTGTTTTAACGTATTCTTAATTATGAATTATTTATAGACATATATATTACTCGTAAACTTCACAACATGCGTGTAAACTTTACAACATGTATATGCAACAATAGTTTTTGTGGGCGTGTTTTTATATAAATCATTGACAGCTGATTAATTAATTAAATAATGGATGAGTCTGAAGAAAATTGTCTGTTTTAATATTATTGTTTTAAGACAGAAAATAAAACAGCACTAGCATTAAAGAAGACTAACATCATGGGCCCGGATGTTGGAACGCTCCAACCATCAACATCAACAACGAACACACCCTAGAAGTTGTCCAAGACGTCTACCTGGGCTTATCCAACTCCATCGATGCTAAGATCAACACACGCATAGGCAGAGCTTTTCCAGCCAGATCTAGATTGATCTACCAGATGGCTTGTGTGTGTGTGCGTGCGCGCGCGTGTGTGTGTCTGGCTGTCTCTCACCCCCCTCTCTCTTTCCCTCGATATCTGTCGATGGGATGTGTGTGTGCGTGCGTGCGTGTGTGCGTGTGTGCGTGTGTGTGTGTGTGTGTGTGTGTGTGTGTGTGTGTGTGTGTTTCTCTCTCTGTCAATGGCTTGTGGTTTGTATGTGTGCGCGCGGGTGCGTGTGTGAGTGTGTGTGCTCAAAGATTGCGGCAGGGGTGTCGTGTGAACCACCAGACTCCAGGAACCCCGGAACAAATGCAATTAACGCAGTGTTTGTGGAATTTAGAAAGTTGAACAAACGTTACATTTTATTTAGTTTTTATTTAATTTGTCTTAAAGTATCTAATACGTTATTATAGTGTCGCGTAATTCGTTCTTTATTACTGACAAATTACAATACATCACTGAATTATACCCACGTCATCCTGACTCTCGCTGTAGTGTCCCACGACAGGATGTCCGCAAGAAATTACGCAACAGAAACGAAAACACGACAATCCTTCCCCACAGTTTCGAGTTAGGGGGTGTACGTGCTCGGCGGATGGCGATCACGTGTGCTACGACGAAGCACTGGCGACGCGACATCGGGAGCAGCAAGTCGCGGCGGAAAACCGAGTTTCAGTGGAGAAGCGAGATGACGACCGTCTTCGGCTGTCGACGACTGTTCGAGTCGGACTTCTCTTTTCGGCGTCTCGCGTCTCGGTAACCGTGGTGGAGTAACAGCTCGCGTAGTTAGTGGAAAACGGATCTGGTCGACTGGTGGTTGCGCCCGCGTGGGCAAGACTTTAGCCCTGTGACGCATCTGGTCGACGTGACGACGATGAACCCCGTCAGCACACTGGACGGTGAACATGCGAGTGCCCAGAGAATACGTTATTCGACCGGGAATCCACTTGATCTTGCAATTCACGCCATAGTTGCGAATGAAGACGTGGTCTCCGACCGCGAACGTGGTCGAGTGTAGTGGTTTCACCGGCTGCTTCTTCTCGGCGTGAGGTAAAGACGGCTGGAGTAGAGATAGCGGCGTTCGAAACTGGCGACCCAGCATCAACTCCGCAGGAGTTCTTCCGGTAGTGCAGTGAGGAGTGCTGCGATACTCTCTCAGAAAGTCTCTAGCGGCTTGGTCTTTTCCCAGACCTTCCTCCCCCACAGAACGCTGCATCGCTCTCTTAAACACGCCAACAAGGCGCTCCGCCTCTCCATTTGAAGGCGGATGGAATGGCGCGGAGGTCATGTGTAGGATGCCATTCGATCGGCACCAGTCTGCGAATTATTTTGACACAAACTGAGGACCGTTGTCCGATACGCGGGTCTTTGGTACGCCCCAGCTGGTGAACAGCGCATCAAGAGCCGTGATGGTTGTCTCGGTCGTTGGGTAATTCGCAAGTCGAATGACGCTGGGCCACTTGGAATATGCATCCACTGCCAGCAGCCACATGCTTCCCAAAAATGGCCTGCGAAATGGACATGCACTCTATCCCAAGGGTTGTCGGGTATAGGCCAGGACGAGAGATTTGCTGGTGGCGCCGGTGCAGTGACGGCGCAAGTGTTGCACGATTTGCAACATTCTTCGATGGCACTCTCTATTCTCGGCCACCAGACGTAGAATCTGGCCATTGCTTTCATTCTAATCATGCCACGGCGTGATTTGTGTAGCAAGTCGATCACTTTCGCTTGCAGTTTCTGCGGTACAACAACGCGGCAGTCTCGTAGTAGTACGCCTTGTACCTCGCAGATCTCTGTTTGCGCATTTATGAATGGTTGCAAATTGTCCGACTGTCCTCGTCTTGAAGATGTAACCCAGCCATCGCGTACGCAACTTAGCACCTCAGACAAGACAGTGTCTTTCTTTGTGTAGTCAGCAACGATTCTGGGCGAGATCGGGAAATCTTCTACAGCCTGTAGCATAATCTCATCTACTTCCGTGTTGATTTGGCTGACGGCCTCATCGTGGTCAAATACGAGATCTGGACCGACAGGGAGTCGATAAAGAGCATCAGCATTGCAGTGCTCTGCGGAAGAGCGATAGCGAATGTCATAGTCATGGCCCATCAAAGGCAATGCCCAGCGCTGCAGGCGCTGTAGCGACATCACTGGAAGCGACTTATCTGGTCCAAAGATCGTCAGCAGTGGCTTGTGGTCGGTTAGAATGGTGAAGTGACGACCACTGAGATACTGGTAGAATTTTCGTACGCCGTATATAATCGACAACGCTCCTTTTTCCACTTGCGCGTAGCCTCTCTCTGACTTTCTGAGCGTCTTGGAGGCGAACGCGATAGGCTCTTCACTACCATCAGGCAGTGTGTGCGAGATTACGGCTCCGATGCCGTACGGTGACGCATCAGTGGCTAGTACGATCGGTTTGACTGGATCGAAATGCACGAGCCGTGTCTTCTCTGCGAGCATTTGTTTCAGCTGCTCGAACGCGGTAGCGCACTCAGCCGACCAGTGCCAAGGAGTGTCCTTGCACCGCAGCTTGTTTAGTGGAGAGCAGACAGACGCAAACGCTGGAATGAACTTGCCATAGTAGTTCAGTTTTCCCATGAAACTCTCAAGTTGTTTGACGTCTTCTGGAGGTGGGTACTGGACGATCGCCTCAACTCTCTCATCAGATGCTCGCAAGCCATCTTTTGAGATGATGTGGCCCAGGTAGGAGACCTCTTTTTTGAAGAACGCACACTTGCTGAGTTGCAACTTGAGTCCGTAGTCATCCAGTGCAGAGAGGACACGTCTCAAGTTTGACAGGTGTTCTTCGGTCGTCCGTCCTGTGACGATGATGTCGTCCAAGTATGCAGCGACTCCTGGGATACCTGCAACCACATTGTCAACCAATTTTTGAAAAATGGCTGGCGCAGGACAAGGACCGAAGCAGAGTCTGTTGTACTGGTACAATCCCTTGTGTGTGTTGATGACGAGCAATTTCTTTGACTCGTCATCCAGCTCGAACTGTAAATATGCATCTCGCATATCCAGCTTGCTGAAGTGAGTACCCCCTTGCAACTTTGCGAACAGTTCCTCAATTCTGGGAATTGGGTGTTGCTGTACATGTAGACACGGATTGACTGTTGCTCTGTAGTCTCCGCAAATTCTCACGTTGCCATTTGGCTTTTGTACTACAACGATGGGGGTAGCCCAGTCCGAGTAATCAACCTTTGTGATGATGTTTAGTTCTTGCAGACGTTTCAGTTCTTTCTCAACTGCGTCGAGGCGCGCGAAAGGAACGGGTCTGGCTTTCAAGAACCTCGGCTGCACGCCTTCTCTCAGTTGCAGATGCCCTTTTGTTTTGTTGCACCGACCCAAGCCAGGACTGAAGATGTCCGGGTGATCAGCAATTACTTTCTTGACTTCAAGGTCGTCTGCTTCTACAGCGTGCACGTCAGTTGATGATAGTGCCGTAGTGCACACTGTCGGGTAGAGCAGCGAGTTGACGTCGACTTGGAATGCCTGTATCCAATTCAGCCCAAACAACGAGACACCGCTGTCGACGATGATTAGCGGTAGTTGCAGGACTGTCGACCCGTACTGAACGTCAACAGTACATTCACCTCTCACGCTGATCTGACGTTGGCCGTAGGCGCAGTCTGACTCTTGATCTGCAGAGCCGGGGGGAACCGATTTCCTTCCAGAATTCTTCTCCAACGAGCGCGATTGGAGCTCCCGTATCGACCTTAAACTCGGCTTCATGACCATTAATTAGCAGCGCCAGACGCGGCTTATTGACAAGGTCATGTGCGAACAAGGTCATGATAGTCATTGAAGCAGTGTTGCAATCAAAGGCGTTGCTTGTCTTGCTCGAGCGTTCGGAGCGGCAGACTGGTTTTATGTGGCCTACTTTTCCACACTTGTGGCACTCGGCTTTCTTGAAAGGACATGCAGCTCTCAGATGTGTTGTGGAGCCACACCCAATGCATCGTTGTACATGTCGCCGATCTTGTCGAGAATCGGGCTCATGAAATTTCTCGTACTTGTGGGTGCCCATCTTGGCTCGTCGCGGAGGACGCACTTTCTCCACAGCCCGGACTTCCTGTGCATGCCGTGGTGTAGGCCCATGTGCAGGCCCCTTCACGATGGCATCACTAGTAGATAATGCCACGTAAGAATTTGCTGTCTTTAGCACACTCTCAAGAGTTGGCGACGACTCCCCGAGACAAGCCCGTCGGACCTCGTCGTGCGGAGTGTTCAACCCAATCATGTCGCGAATGAGCCGGTCAAGTGCTGTGCCGAAATCGCAGTCACGCCCAATGCTGCGCAGATCTGCCACCCAATCTGAATACGACTGACCAGGTTTCATTTTGCATTGATAAAACTGGTATGAGGCAGCCAGCTCGTGCAATGACTCTTTATAATGTTCATCGAGCCTCTTGACTACCTGGTCAAACGTGGCAGCAGCTAATTCAGATGTGCTAAAGAGTTTGTTGACAAGTTGGTAGGTGTTTGCCCCTATCCAGGACAGAAAATATGCCTTTTTCTTGTCTGGGTCAACAACGTCAACAGCATGCGCGATCATATGCTGCGTAAGCCTCTGCATGTAGGTCCCCCATTTCTCACGACTGAGTTCATAGCTTTGGAACGATGGCACAATGCTCGTAGAGACTGTTTGTGCGTTTGTGGTGGTGGACGGAGCTGAAAACATGGCCTGTTGCATGGCAGCAGCCAGTAAGTTTCGTAGATCATCAGGACTCAATGATATCGCCATTTTGACAGCTGTCACAGTTTGCCGCTGAACGTGCCGAAGGCGAATGTCAACAATGCTAACATACACTCGTTACCGTTCTTTGCGATGTCAAAAAGTTTACGTGGGCGATACAGTTAGCAGTGCGAAGACCTCTGCGTCACGATATCCCACTCTGACACCATTTTGTCGCGTAATTCGTTCTTTATTACTGACAAATTACACTACATCACTGAATTATACCCACGTCATGCTGACTCTCGCTGCAGTGTCCCACGACAGGATGTCCGCAAGAAATTACGCAACAGAAACGAAAACACGACACATAGTATATTTGCGCACGTACGTAAACGTCCTCAACTTGATAAAGACTACCATAGTATTTGGAAGAAGAAGAAACACTCCTCACTAACGCCAACAAAAACACAATCCGTGTATTACCTTCAACAATCCTAGTTTCCGAGTAACATGCTGAGAGTTTGCTTGGATGGATGGTTGGATGGATAAACGGATGGCTGGCTGGGTGTGTGGATGGATGAAATATTGCCCCAGAGCATCCATTATAACCACCAAACTAGGCTCCATAAACGTCGTTTGATAGAGATGAGGCATGCCCTGGGACTAGTCCTACATCACCATCATCATTCTTTCGATAGCCACAACCATCTTGTTGATTATTCTGCTGTACTTTGGGGGATGTAGGAATTGTTATTTATCAAGAGGAGATTATCTAGAGAGTCAGACCTATGGAGAAGATTCACTATAACAAAATTAAAATAGATAATAAAACAAAAAACAAAAACAAAAAACATACAAATGAATAGTCTAAAACAAATAAATGCAAATAAATAAATACTAAATAAGTAACTGAATAATTAAAATAAGATCCATACCCCTGCCTAATCTATCTATGGAGGATTTAGATTTGTGGCATGCTTGCCTTGAAGGTGTCAAGGGTGCTGGCAGCCACAGCTGGTTCCGGCAGCTGGTTCAGATGTTTGATGGTATTGGGCAGGAAAGAATGTTGACTTTGCTTGGTTCTAGCTACACTGGATCTGGCAGAGCTGCTGTGAATGCTTTCTTCTTTGTCTGATCGGAGCTGGGACAAGTTTGGAACGATCGACTGTTGTTTTTTTTTAAAGGATTTTGTGTAGCATGGTCAAACTTTCCATCTTTCTGCGGTGCTGGATGGAAGGCCATTTGAGTATGTTGATCATTGTGGTGACATTAGATGTCTTCTGGTATTGGTTGACAACACACCGAGCGGCTCTTCTCTGGACTGTCTCGATCTTGTCAATGTTGCGCTGTGTATGGGTCACAGACTGTGCAGGCATACTCCAGTATGGAACGAACGAAGGTCTTGTGTGGTGTCTCCTTCAGCTGGGTGGCGCTGATCTTGATGTTGCGACATAAAATGCCTAGGGTCTTTTTGGCTTTAGCACATATGTTGTCAATGTGCTGGTCCCAACTGAGATCTCAGGTGATGGTAACGCCGAAATACTTGGCAGAGGTGACAGTTACCAAGATACGGTCATGGAGTAGGTATTGAAACTCTGCAGTGGTCCTCTTGCGGGTGACAGGAAAAGTAGTACTTTTCCCTGGGTGAAAAGCCATGTCCCATCGTTGTTCCCAGCTTTCCAATCGTTTGGAGGTCAAATTGTAGCTGGTTTTGGTCGTAATCTGAGGTGGAAAAGCGACAGACAGCGGTGTCATCAGCAAACAGGCGTGTCCGCGAGGTGAGTTGCTCTGGGAGGTCGTTGATATAGGCCAGGAATATTGCGGGGTCGACGACTGACCCCTGTGGCACTCCTGAGCGCACACTGACGTAGCCTGAGGTAGCATCGTTGACCACTACTGCTCGACGTCGATTCCTGAGGAAAGCCCCGAGTCACTGGTTGACTTTGCATAGTGGTGTAGCTTATGTATGAGGAAACAGTGGTTAACTCGGTCGAAGGCTTTCGCAAAGTCCATTATTATGATGTCAGCTCGGTGGCCTTGTTCCATGTTCTCGCTGAGTTCTTCAGTGAAATCCAGTAGTTGTGTTTCACCGAATTTCGCGGAAGCCGTGTTGTTCTGGCTTGAGGATTCCATTGCTTTCGAGGTGATTTATCAGAGCGCTGACGATGACATGTTCCAGGATCTTGCATGGAACGCTTGTGATGAAGGGGTCAGGACACTGTTAGACTTCCCGCTTGGTTACAGACGAAAAAAAGTGCAGTATATTTTTGAGAAATTATTTTTTACAATGTTCACTTGCTCTGACATAAGTGAATTTGAGTAGTCAGATTTCTAGATGTGATTGTAGAAGCTGTTGACAGTAAAATGGTGTCTTTTTAGCTAATTTTACTAAGCGGAAGGGTATCTGGCAGCAATTTGGCTAGTTGACACTTTAGCCGGATTACTGCCTGCATCCATTTGTAAATATTGACGGGTGTCATACATACAGGCATTTTGCAAGAGATATTAGATTTTGACTAAACTCGACCAGCATGTCAATGAGATGATAATAACAGCAGGTGAGAAGTTTAAGAAACTTTATAGGTCACGTTTTCTTATAATCACACAAAACATTAACATGGTCGTCAATGAGAAAACTGACAGTGTCCTGACCCCTGAATACGGGGCAGTAGTTTGCTGGATCATAGTGCTCGCCTTTCTTAAAAACAGGCGTTATGTTGGCTACTCTCCAGTCCAGTGGGACTTCGCCTGTGTTGATTGAGGACTGGAAGATAGTAGTCAAGATCGGGGCCGCTTCATTTGCTATTCCTCTGAGTACCCGTGGACTGATGTAATCCGGGCCGCAGGCCTTGTATGGATCTAGTTTGGTGATAGTCTTGCGAATGCCCCCCTCTGATATGACAAGGTCAGTCAACGTGGATGAATGTTCAATATAACTCATCTGGTACCTGGCTTGGCGTTCTCCTTCCCCTCACTGTAGACGGCATGGAACTGGTTGTTCAGAGCTTGCGCTTGGGTCGTAGGGTCTGCCATGAGCTGTTCACTGACCTCCAAAGGGGGAGACACTAGCCTTGGAAGATCTCTGGTGTTTGATGAAGGTCCAAAAACGCTTCGGAGAGTGGGAGCCTTCTGCTGATTCGGGATCAACTGTGATTGCATCATTAATGTAGACCCAGTAGGAGCGACGTATTTTGCGTTGGATCAGGCTGCATAGGCATCTAGACTCCTTCCTTAGTTCTTCAGAGCCCTGCTTCTTCATCATCCTGTAGATCCGGTCGCGTTTCTTCACCAGTTTACGGATGTCTAGAGTGATCCATTGCTTGCTAATCTTGTTGCGTGCTTCCTTGTGTGGGATGAAAGATACCTACTCCACAATTCCTCAGTAGTGAGGCTAACTCAATCTCTTTCTCACTATAGTTCTACTTGCAGGTCCATCAATGCCGTCTTCAAACTCTCCCAGTCGGCTTTCTTGTACAGGGAAATCTTCCGTGGAGAATGCCTGATTTTCTGTTCTACTTGCAGGTCCATCAATGCCGTCTTCAAACTCTCCCAGTCGGCTTTCTTGTACAGGGAAATCTTCCGTGGAGAATGCCTGATTTTCTGTGTAGCAATATTGATTTCGCAGTATGGGATGTTGTGGTCTGACAGTTCCAGGATCACTTCGACTCGATCTTGAAATCAGGTGTGGGTTAGCTGGTCGTCAGGAAGAGATCCAGTGTGTTTTCTAATCGTGTTGGTTCCATGAACAGCTGTTCCAACCCATGGTCGTGGATCATGTCGATGACACTGTTGTGGAGACGATGCTAGACAGGTTTAGGCCTCAGGGACATAGTAGCCCAATCCCAGTCGGAGAAGTTGAAATCCCCTATATGAGGAAGTGAGCATTCGGGATACCTCTTTATGCTGGGGTCTAATTTACACAAGTCTTGTTAACCAGCGTATGCCCTACCAGATGGAACGTCAAAGTTAAACTGACGCAAATGTTAAATAAATAATTAATGCTAAGGTGAACTTATCAGCTAAATGTGTGTATAACGTCTTGCAAATGTTCTCCGTTGTTGACCTGACTCTCCGCCTTCTTATACATACGACTTGTTCAGTGGCGGATTAACCAATAGGTACTATAAATGGGCAAGGCCAGCGAAAACGAGACATTTTCACTTGATCAGCTGGTAACATTTTTTTAACAAAATATAATTTGTAGACATTTTATTTGTTAACTTTAATATGAGTACGTTAAACGCCCACCGATTTACGTTACACAATGACGCTTAGTGAATTACCTGCCCTTATTATTTTAAAGATTTAATTCCCCGATTTAATACACATGTATATTGAGCAAGAGGACCTGATAGTAATGATAGATTGTCATTTATGTGTTCATCATAATTTAGGGTTTGTTTATCTGTCCAACTTTAAATGCAATATTTTTTTGCATTCCATAATTTTTGAGGAAACTCCACATATCAGGTTGTTCCGATGTCCATCACACGAAGAAGAATGCAGCATTGATATGCCTTATGTAGATGTTCCCAATATATCAGACACCTTTGTATTGACACATTGGAATGTACTGAAATGTGTTGCTCCTTCAAACATGCGACATGTTTTCGTAACGTAAATCGAAAGAAAGTGGAAAATAATAAAAACGTCAACAACAACAAAATTACGAAATAGTCAAAGTTACTGTGCATTATTTATTCACTGCGAGATTTAATTTTATTTAATAACATAACCATGAATATTGGTATTAAAAACTAGGTTTTCTTTATTTGCACCCTTTCATGTGAAGCGCAGACAATTGCTTTCTTCTGCGAACTGTTTGAGTGTTTTCTCCACCTCGATAAGAAGGGCATCATGTTGCACGAGAATTTCCTTGATTTTCGTTACTTTTGTTGGAGTGAAGCCAACATTCCTTATGTCCCCATTTGCCTGATTTTTTTATCCTTGTCTGTCGCTACTATTTTCACCAGCATGTTTGGTGTCCTTTAGTCTCTGGACAGTTTTCTGTGAAGTTTTCAGCTTCTTTTCCACCAGCTTGTTTCTTTGCTCGAGTTCATCAAGTTTCAACTTTTGTTGGTGTATTGTTTTATTTTGCCTAGGCACAATAGTGCTAGTGCGATTCCTCTTCCTTGAATTTTGAAATGGCAATTTCACAGTAAGCGTTGCATCGGGCAAGATTGTTGTTGTGCTGTCGCATGGCCCACCATTTTATGTTTTGTCGTAGTCGCGTCACTTTCTTTTCTTTTCCTGCAGTTTTGACATTGATATGTTGTCTCTTGGCACGTACTATTTCATAACGCGATCTGTCTCCTTTCTTCCATAATGTGGGTCTGTTGTCTTTTTTATCTCTGTAATATAGAACAATATATAACAGTCACATACCACAATTTAGATTGTCATATAGCCTACCTTAAATCAGGATTCCGCATCTGTTTATAGACATTTCTTGTTTTGTCAAGATACCAGTTATCTATTTATAGACAGCTAGAGTTTCTTGTTATAACAAGAAACTATTTATTAGAGTTTCTTTTTATAACCACAAACCAGTTACTAATAAAAGAATTTCTTGTTATATCAATTACGGTTTTCCAGACGAATGATATCTCTTGAGGGCATGACAGTACTTCGTTTGGGACAAGTATGACGGTTTACGCCCAACTTTTTGATTTTACTCAGTTTTGAGACCCCCCATATATAAATCCCCCAACAATTTCTCCTCGGATCTGGACAAATTACAGGAATGACCCAACTGGATGCTCAAAACACGGAAATCCGCAGAACCCTCTCATCCCCGACATTAGAATATAATTACCTAATTCATACCAATATATCTTTCTTATCTATATCCCCAGTTTATTTGCTTGAATAGTAACAACTCAATATGGGTACAGGGTGTAATTGCCAAGTTGTAAATGCAAACATGCAAAACTTATGTTTTTATTATAAAATCTGTCGGGCACCTCTAGTTGAGAAATGATTGACAACCAAAAACATATTTTCTGTTGATAAGTGATCGGCCTGTTCTAGAAGAGAAATAAACAAGGATGGTTGTCTTGTTCTAAAGCAGAGAAGTGATCGTGCATGGTTGCCTTGTTCTAGAACAGAGAAATGACCATGGGTGATTGCCTTGTTCTAGGACAGAAGTGACCATGGATTGTTGCCTTGTTCCAGACTAGAGAAGTGACTGTGGATCACATAATGTACTTTAGCTACATAAATTTATCCACACCAATAGGTCCCAATATTAAATTATGACTTGACTGATACCACAACAACAACATATTCAGGTGTATAATTCAAACATTTTATTTGAGCACAGTCTATGAGGGCTGGTCCTGTTGCGGTTTCCATACTTGCTAGAAACCATTCTGTTGAGACGTCGCATCATGTACTTCCCCCTGGTTGTATTTTCTGTTGGTGGAAGTACACATTGTAACGGACATGCAGCTGCCTTTACGAATAAGAAAGGTGCAGACTTAAATCCTAGATAGCTTTTGTCATACAAATGTTATTTGTGTGCAGTGTTGCATCGTCATGTGTTGTCTACTTGGAACTGGTTGAGAAGAGTGCGAGGAGACCACCTGCTGTCGCCATGGATGCTGTGTAATTACTGCACACACGAGTCAAGGTCAAACATGGAGGACAGCAATAAAAACCTGACGTATTATTACCAACATTTCTAAAACGCCACATATCCAGGACCAGCACATTCATAGGCGCATACACACATTATAAAATATACATGGAATTATAAGAAATGTTTAAGAAATATATCAAAAATATTAAGATAATTGCATAACTAGTTATATATATAGCTGTATGTTAAAAATATTATATTACAAATAATTTATTAATTCAATAAAGATGTTAATAATACACACGTATGACTACTTCACTACAATGTAGGTCTACAGTAGTCCCCCTCTTGAGCGACCACCCCTTCTGTAAAAGTACTCAGACCATGTATGAGGGGTGGCTGGGGGGGACACGTAGCCAGCTTCCTCCATTACACACAGGACATCAGATGTAACATACATGATTATAATATATACTATACAAAGTGATTGGTGTTCGTGGCAAGAATGCAATTAAATTGTGGCATTTTGAAATAATGTTTTGACATTTGCAGGACTAGTAAACTCTTTGGCGGACTAGTAAACTTTTGTCTTTACTAGTCCCGCTGATTGGTAAAATAAATGCTGAAGTTCTACCTCTGATATGATTGTATGGACATGCAAATTATCTTGAAGATACAATACCTTTTATCTTAATGTAGCCAAAATATAATATGGCCGCATGGTCTGTATAAATGACAAATGTGAAATGATGTTGCCTAATTGTGGCCCTTGCAGAGGGGTAAATGTTTTAAACTGCCAACCGCTGGTCATGTTAGGTGGGTGTTAATTATTAATGAAATAGTTTTTGGTGAATCATAGTTACAGATCATTAAGGGTTATGATGGAAGTAAAATGTTGACATGTTTACTGGAGACTATATACATGCCACTGAAGATACACCTGGAAATAAAATATTCGAGTAGACCATTTCGAGAAGATTGTATATATTAGTTAATGTGTTATTAAAAATACTGTAGAATTTTATCCCGATACTCTGCTATTTAGGCCGATTTCCAGTGGTTGTAGAAACCTTGCAGGAGAGTTGATGAGCTGTAATCTTGCATGTAACACAGTTAAAGGTTGTTTAAAAAAATGTGCACACATTTTTTTCTCACTCATTTTCCCCCTACCACCTTCCCCCAGAATGGAAAGAAGAAAGAGATGAACTATGGTTAAACTGTATTAGTTTACAAGGTACATATACATAGTATGCCTTTTGACTTAAAACGGTAGCAATTAATGAAATAATACTGATTAAATTGGAGTGAAGTAATAGCTGCAACACGTATAGTAAAATATCTGAATAATATTCCTTATAATTTTGGCTAAATATGCTTTGACCTTTTGGAGTATAGCTAAGTTATTTTATATTTTATTTTATACCTAAGTTATTTTAATCCTAGATCATATTTTTATATTGCATTGATAATTATGTCTGTTGCTGTTTTAATGTTTCTCAGGTTCTGCCAGTGCAGTAAGGATTTTCATTACACATTATAGTTACATCCCACATGGAGGTATTCTGTTTGACACTGGAACAATGGCAGGCAGTGAACTGAGGCTAGTCCAATACACAGCATAATCTCCAACACCCAGGTCACTCCACTTAGCCACCCCAGTGATGAGAGATGGGGCAAAGTCCACTATGCAGTTATAAATAGAGAAGTGGCAGGTGATAAAGAGATCAGGAGGCTTACACCATTAGGGAAACAGTATGAACATTTAGTACTTTGGGGGCCCTGATGTACCCTTAGAATGATTCAATCAAATACAGATTTATTGTGTATAGTGGCACTACCACATGAAATATCTATGCAAAATCAGAGAAAAAGTTGAAAAAATAGACAAAATATGAAAAAATTTCAGTTTCGGGGGCCCTGGGAGGCCCTTACAATGATTGAATCAAATACAGATTTTTATCGTGCATAGTGGCAGTACCCCAAGATATGTCTATGCAAAACTAGAGAAAAAGTTGCTGAACACTTTCTGAGATGTGGTGGATGCAGAGTAATGGCATAAGTCCGTTGGACCTTCGGCTCAGAGGACTAAAAATGCTCTGCCAATTGTGTTAGTATCTTATGTGCCCTATTTGCACATGTGAGAGGAGCAAGTACAAGGCAAGTGTGCTGGCAGAAGCATGTAGAGAGCAGGAAGGATACACTGCTGGTGACAGCGACCGCAGAATGTAGAACGACATCAGTACGATGAACAGCAGGAAGAGGGCGTTGTTGTAGAATATCGAGAATGTTGTCGCCTCGTAGTCAGCTACTTCGTTCTTCTTCCAGAGAATTCTGTGAGAATCAGAATAGCAACATTGCCTTCATGCTTGCAATAAACAGAGGTATTCATTCATGTAAGACTTATCGGAAGAAATCTAACACTTACACCTGTACGCTAAGGGTTTGCATGGATATCACACAGACGTTAATTGACTGTTCGCAATGTTATGTGTGGTTTCTGGTATTTTGCTTTGAACAGAGTAAACGGCTGACCAGTTGAGAATGTTTTATGTAACAAAAATGTCACAAATACTTCTGCATACATGTACCGTGTGCATATAGGTATGTAGCACCATGTGTAGGACAGGCATTTTTGCTAGTAGTCCTAATAATTTTAATGTGATTCTGGGGTTGTTTACACACTTATCTTACAAAGCTGCATAATCATGTACTCTTCATAGGATCAGACTCACACTACTAGCCTTTCCCATTCACCAAACAGACCCAGCCTCCCTTATATCCAGTCTTTCCCATTCACCAAACAGACCCAGTCTCCCCATATCCAGCCTTTCCCATTCACCAAACAGACCCAGCCTCCCTTATATCCAGTCTTTCCAATTCACCAAACAGACCCAGCCTCCCTTATATCCAGTCTTTCCCATTCACCAAACAGACCCAGCCTCCCTTATATCCAGTCTTTCCCATTCTCCAAACAGACCCAGTCTCCCTTATATCCAACAAGTCATTCCCATTCACCAAGCAGACCCAGCCTTCCCCATCTCCAGTCTCTCCTCACCTTTCATCCTTTTCCTGCTTTGCCATCTTCTTGTCGTCGGCAACTTTGCGCATCACTTCACGGGTGACAGCGTCACTGCGCTTGAGGGCAATCCTACAAAGAACCAGTTGTGCATCAGCACTAGACCAGCCAGTTATTCAACTGACAAGAACATCCTTTAATTTGGCATTAGAATAGAATCCACACATTCCTTGTTATAGAGAAAACTCAACTATGATGGTGGCTGACAGCCACAACTGTGATAATGTTGGTGGTTTAATGGAGTACCTTTAACCATACAGGTGGCCACTTGGGCGAATTCGGCCTGCGCGATCAGTGCAAAACTGGTTCCGGCCGAATTTCGACCCGATTCAGTATCCCAAAAAATTGTGTTTCCGTCACTTGCAACTGACAGGGGAACGCGTGGTATCATTGGAAAGCTTTTATATTCCAATTCATATGGTCTAAACATGGAAATGGAAAGCTCAACGATTGGTCTATCCAAATAAATTTTTGTCAACGACCAATCAATCAGCGCATGGTTCTAAAATGTCTTCTTGTTGATGCTAGTTTCATTCCATCACGACGAAAGTCTGCCATGTTTTTTGTCTCGCTTCGATGATATAAGTTGAATTATTTCAAATGTCCACGTCAATATATCAGCAAAATACATGACAGTATTTGTGGATCAAGCTATTATACTAGTTCAGACAGTTACACAGACTTTGGGGGATGTTTTGAAGTGGATATTATGTAAGTTGCTGGCGAGCCGGACATCGCTGTCGTGCACCCAAACTTGGCCTTGGGCAGATTCGGCTGGCCTACTCGGTCCGCCAGCAAAGGATATGATGCATTCAGAGTTCAAATACAACACGTCCTATAACCTGATGACATATATGTGTGTAATTAGGAACTGTAGGTATTACTTACTTTATTGATATGTAAGGAAACTGATACTAGATACGTCATGTTATCGGACAAGTGCGCCATGGCGCGCAACAGTAGGCCTACGAGGCCTATTGCTGTATTGGTTATATTTGAACGTTCTACGAAAAATACAATAACATGACAAGTTCTGAATATATTTGAGTCTAGTTTTTATTATTACGCAGCTGAAATGTATAGCTACATTTGTCACACAGCATGCATGAGCATACAACCGCTCAATAATTTTTTTGTCACTGGGCAAACTTGGGTTTCTACTTTACCCTCATTCTGACGTTCATGAAGAATTAGTCTAAATTTTACATGGGTCTACCTAAAAAAAACTTCAGAATATATTTGATTCATTTTTTTCTGTACTCATTAGCATATATACATGGCTGCATTTCTCTAATTGGACATTGACACACACAACCACTCAGAAATTAGCTAGTAGTAGGGTGAAAAAATATTTGTTGCAGTTATTTTATATAAACTTTAAACAGTTATACCTTGATGATTATTTGATGTTATGCAAATATCATCCCTGCATAATAATAAAGTCTTTTTGCCAACAAAATGATAGCTCAATCATATTTCTGCGATACGTATTAGCGAAGTTGTGTTTTTTAAAAGCACCCCTACAAATAGCTCCAAATTGTGTACACCGTGGAAGTTTACTATTGGTCATCTGTAGGGTTAAGAATGCATCATAATGTTTTGACTGACTCTTCTGTGCGATCACTTACTTATGCTTCAGAAGGAACTTGACATTTTTGTAGGCGTATGCGATGAGATAGGTACACACAAGAGTCACGATCCCGAAGAGGATCATCGACTGGTATGGATCCATTTGATGGATCCTCCAGAACAGCCCTGAAACAGATCAGTTAGAACTTAGAGGATAATTGTCTAGTATGGGTCCATCCTGCGGATATTTCAAAATGTCATACAGTGCGTCACTGCAACAATGGATAAACATCACATGTTGATGCATACCTGATCGCTATTTATTAATAGCCTCAAAAATGCGTACAGTACATATAGTTATAACAACAAGGTGGGTTCAAATTCTACACAAATGTTACAATATGAGATAAATATTTGCTATTAGCACTATATGCAAAACTATGTGTGCTTGAATCACGCTCTCTGTTTATATGATGAGGTAATTCAATCGCTCATTCATAGACATTGGCAAGTGCAAAATCCCTTCCCGATAGTAACGGTTGTGGAAGCTTAAACTGTCAGTCAGGGTGTGGTCTCCATGAACTGGAAGATGTGGCTTTGCACTGGACAGTGTGTCTGAGCGAGCAATAGCATTTACATAGGGGGCGATTACTTTGCATTTGAACATGGAAAGTCACAAAAGGGTTGAGGGAGATCCACAGGTCGTTTCTAGTTTGGTTGTTATCGCTTTGTGGTGAAAAGCTGTGTATGCGATCATTAACACAGTTTATTTTGTAATAAAAAGGATCTGTTTGTCATGAAATAGTAGGTATTGTGACTGCACTAGTTCGAACAGTTCAGATGTTAAAAGGTGAGCGAGTGGCATTGAATGGCCGTTAGTATTTCACACACTTCTATAATATATTTGACCTGAATAAAATGTAGCGCACATGTGCAAAACATATGTCAGAAATGTCAATAACATTAACAATTTTAAATCGTTGTATCCTTACTATTTCAATTAGAATAAAACAGTAATTTTTTACTTCATGTAGTTGTTACTTTCAGGGAAAATAAACATAAAATTTGACCGACTTCTTCCCTCAAATTACTGTCATCAGTGCAACACTAAATAACACAACTCACGACACAAAGCTAGTCATGGGGTACCTCTAGTCATAGCCATGGCATAGCGATGGCCTGGTCCTATTTATTGTCTTCTATTTTATACATTAACATGAATCTTCCACTATACAGAACTAATAGAGATCGATTGAATATATAGCGAAGGTGTAATCTTTTTATTTTCATTAGGCTCGAATTTAAAGCTTAAACTAAGTCGGCTTGAATGAAAGTTTCAAGCCAAACGTGCCACGTTGGCAACTGAGTAGACGCGAATGGTCCGTCTGACGCCAGCTGTATGTAGCCACACATTATCACGGCAACGTATGAATCAAACTTACATATCGGAATGGCAGAAACTATGAAGGCATTCCCATAGAATAAAGCTGATGACTTAGTGCTAACGTTTCTACTAAAATCCTGAAGAAGAAGCTCTTCTTTCTTCGTTAATTTCTTGCTACCACCAGCCATTTTTAAGTTGAATCGGAAAAGGAATTTCACTGCCATCTGGCGATCGATGGATTAGATACAACAAACGGTGGCGCCTCATCTCGGAGACTGGCCAGTTAGGCTAATTAGAAAAAGGGTCTGTTCTCAAACGTATGGTAGGGGAAGGTTGGGACCAATGAACCAGTTTTCATATTTTCAGCGATAAATAAAAATGCACTTTAAATTTTTAACATTGGAATTGCACTATCATGTAAATGTGCATGTTCTCCAAATTAAGGGGTCGAGGAATATGTGAGGCAGGGATGTGTCAATTTCTAAATGGAAATTAGTGGAAGCATGTGGAAGCATCCTCGCAAGCCAGGGCTGTTTTCCATGTAAAACTAGCCCCGGCAGATCTCCTACGGGAAGTGCGGAAGTTAGCTGAAACAAACTAGTAATTGACTTCGCCAGTCACGACTGCGTCACCCGTGAGAACAGCGCAAATACCCGCCCCAATTTGAAGACGATAAACGACTTCTGGGAATTCTAGTATATAATAACCTGTTCGCCCATTAGCATGAGCAGCTGAGCGGTATTGTGTATTCAAATAATTGCTTCTACTTCCTAAACATGTAACAAGATCCATGGTTGGCTGAAATTTGTTTTATTATGACCACCTGACCTTCCGACAACCACTGATCTATAGTGAGCGATTTCATAGGCTGAGCTTAAATTCAGAGTTTCGCAAAGCGATCAGCCAGGGGTACTGCTGGCTGGCACTGACGTAATCAGCAGCAGCGACCCCTGACGCGCGAGGATGTATGGAAGGGTTTCAGGGCAAACGCGATAAACGGCATTATTGAAATTTCGCCCAAACCCGGACTAAACGTTTGTTTAGACACACGTTGAGCTAGGATACTATCTAATTTATACAAAAACGCAATAAATCCCCATGAAACGATGTGCACAAACGTCGTTTCATGGTTGGGTAACGTTTTTGTCAGGAAAGCAATAGGGATCCACTTACTCTCTCAGTCCTCTTCGAGCCCTAAGAGGTACATCAGGCATCGACAAGAGAGCGTCACTGATGTCGGTCGGCAGCCTGTGCGTTGATGGTACTCCACGTCAGCTGGCAGGCCTTCATTTTCTTTTCCATTGTTAATGTTCATGTCTCTTTCGGGCGATCTCGTCTCTGTCTTCCGTCCGCTGTCCAGCATAGACCAATCTTGGGTATTGCATGTGTAAGGGGGCATTCGGCAAATCAAAATCTGCACACATATATATGAGCAAAACGTCTCCAAATGATCAATAGTAATACATACTAGTGTCATAGTTGCAACATAATAGTTGTATTTGAAGAAAACATAATACTAGTGCTTTAATATACATTGTGGGGGTCAAAAAGGCACTCGCAACTTGACATGGTTTAAAACTACAACGTTAATGCTTGTACCAAAAGCAATGTGCAAAATTACTCAATATGATCAGGATTTATATATTTCGAAAAGCGCCGCTATAACAAATCACAGTATTTAATTTAGCTAAAGGTTTCCAGCGGTTTTAATACAGCCCGTAAAGTAATTCAATCAGTTAATTGGTGTCCCAATCAGCAACACATTACAATGCTGCTAAAACGTTACAATGTTACCTTGATGGGTGTTTGTTTAACAAAATAGGCACACGTGGCCTCGTAGAAAGGTGCCAAGTGTCTCAACATGACCAGAAATAATACCTCTATGTGTCAGAATGATAGTATGCTTGAAACAATCACGTTCGCTCTCTAGTACGATTATTTTAGGCGAAAAAACATATTTGATCATTATTCAAGGTCATTAAAGGTCAATAAAAATTGCAATTTGTTAGTGCTAGAAAATATGAAAATGCATTTACAAGGGTTGCCATAAATTAGTATTCCATGGCTACAGGAAAACATTGGCCCTCAATATAAGGAAAAATTAAGAATACTCACCATAAATAGTTTACAAACACACTGATTTGATTACAATTGTTTCACGTTGTTGAGCTTTCTGGATGGTAATGCAATATATGTCAGCGCTATTTTTGGAACATTCAGAAAGTTTTTTGTGCGTACGTGATGGGGGCTGTTTTACTCCAAGAGACCGCGCTGCCCCAGTCTACCCTACTCTGTTTCTGCAACAGTCATCGCAGGACACCGTGTAGTAATATACATTTGTATTCCTACCATTGGCCCCACAATTAATGAAATCAAATCACAAGCATTAGTGGCTTATCGTCCACTCTTCGTCCCGTGGAATGTGACATCACAGACAGTATTGACCAACCCACTCCTGACCCAGACGACCACCACATAGCGTTTATACAAACTAACCATTTGCAACCATAATTGATGTTTTATAACATAGTAGAATATAGTTAATGTTAATTGTATGAATAGTTGTGATTACGTTCTTCAGTGTTTGAGTTTAGTTAATCAAACAGATTTTTCTTTTTCCAACAATGTAGCTTTTTGTATGTGTGTGTGTGTGTGTGTGTGTGTGTGTGCGTGTGCGTGCGTGCGTGTGTGTGTGTGCGCGCGTGCGTGCGTGCATTTATGTACGTATGTGTATATGTGTATACACACACACACACACACACACACACACACACACACACACACACACACACACACACACACACACACACACACACACACACACACACACACACTCAGTGTTAGCTGTCGATGCTTTGCGCTTCAATTGCATGAATCAACAGTTACATTGTCTATCGTGGTCAAACAGTTTGTATCAGAAAAGCGACTGTGTGAAAGAGGGCTGTATGTTCTCTGAATTGCTTACCACCACGGAATGCCACGAATTGTAAATGAATGTGAACAAGTTGGAACCCATTTTCGTGTTCTCGTCTGCCTTAATGTTTGTGGAGGATCGCTAGTTATTATGGGGTCAGCATTTCATTGCGTGCCCGAACTAAAAGAACAAAACCCTAATGTTCATGGAAGGGATCATACCGCAATTTCAAATGACAATGTCAGACAAAGAGGCCATTGATTTGTTATAAAGCTGGGCTATATTACACTTATTTTGGCGAGGTAAATCATCTTAACCTCTCAAAAGGAAGGAATCAATTTCTGACGTTGCTATTAAGATTGGTCGAGTTCTTATTACACAAAAATCGAATATGGCTGCCAAAATGACTGTCGAAATGCTAAAAAATTGTGCTCTCCGACAAAGATGTTTTTTCTGGGAAGCGAAGGTCACCATGCGCTTGGGGAGCCTGCCATCAAATCCCTCTTGTCAGCTGCTCTCAAACTGCTTACGCTGCTCCTTGTTGATTTCATTGCAGTGATAACATGGTGACAAGTGCAGCATACTATACAGTTAGAGATAACACAGTTTGACATACCAATGCTCTAGCTATGGCATTATCAAGATTCTGAGACCACAAATGACCTTAACCTTTGCCTTACAGTGTGAGTTTGACCTTCAGGTGTACAGAATATTTAGATATTTGGATTCGTCATCACTAAAAAAAACCATGAAAGAGGCTTTTATTTGCTTAGCTTAGCTTAGTTTTCGGGACCTAAAATTACATTGACCTTGACCTATTTGACACGACCTTGCTTTCTAAGCATCGCCAAACATACCGTAACGAAATAAACATCCTGAAAAACACGATTTTGACACCATCATCATCACTCTATCTCATATGGTTCCTAAGTTATGAGAATTGTAAGGATTTTTTGCGTCTCGGCGGTCATTTTGGATTTGTATGCATAGGATTACGTTGAAACATAAATGTCACGGCAGAAACGGATTCTCTGACCCCAAAAACCTATGTTTACTCTCCGAGATCACCTTCCTTGGTCAATTCGTTTAGCAGTTATGCCATTTCTAGCATTTCGGCGGCCATCTTGTCGGCCATCTTGGACCCAGTGTATTTTGTTATTAGATGACATGAACTAATAAAAATTGAGACTATTCTCACAGTTCAAGGCAAATTTCCCAGCTCCCTTCGTATACCCAGTTTTACCAACATCAAGTTTACACTAATACGGAATCCATGTTTTCCAATCTGTCTACACCACTTGAAAAGAACGAAGAGTAGTGTCTGTTTGGCCACAGTCATTAGTTCTAGCAGCCACAGTGTCGCACTCAGTACCGTAAGCACTCGTTTCTGCCCAGAACCAAAAGGAAATGGAACAACCTTCCAGTCCCAGTAGTGGAGGCCAACACAGTCGACACTTTTGTGTCAAGGATCTCCAGATTGACATTCAATTGGTAGGGTTTTTGCTAGAGAGCAGTAGAAAATTAGTATTGATGGTAGGTTTGTAGTTGTTTTGTTTTGTTTTGTTTTTCTGTCTGTTTTGTGTTGTTCTCTTGGGCCTGACACTGCCTTATGCATGGTTAGCGACGGCTAGCGGCTAACCTCTGGCATAAGAGGTGAAGAGCGAACGATGGTTGCCCGCCGGCAGCTCCACCACAGTTAGGGTTTATTAGTACGGTGTATTTTTTATCTATTTTGTAAGATGTAGGTTTTTCTTTTCAAATGCCAGATCCCAAGAATAGTGGCCGAATAATCAGATATTGATTGTGGCCACTTAACGGAAGAAGACGGAAGAAGAGAAGATGATAGCACGCTGGAAGAAGACTTTCTGACAAAAAGCTCTGACAGTGCTCTTACTCTCCTCACCCCAGTGTATTGTTGTGGAGAGTTGGCATTTCTACAAGGGTCAACATTAAAACCAAGACACAACATACACACGCACGCACGCACGCACGCACGCACACACACACACACACACACACACACACACACACACACACACGTTTGTGTGTGTATGTGTGTGCGTGCGTGCGTGTGTATGTATATATTCACACTACTAGCACCCACACAATCATCAGATAATCTGTTCTATTCATTCACAGTCCTTTGTGAAAATGAGAACTTTCTTACGTCTAATCTACACTGCTCCTTTACTAATGTAACTTCATGTCCTCTAGTCTTTCTATCTTTCTTAACTGAAAAAAACATATTTCTATCAATATTTTCATAACCATTCAATATTTTAAACACTTCTATTTGATCTCCTCTCAATCTCCTGGTCTCTAGTGTTGTTAAACCACATTCTTTTAGGCGTTTTTCATAACTAAGATCCCTCAGTTTTTGTATCATTTTAGTCGCTCTCCACTGTACTCTTTCTAGCATATCTATGTCCTTCTTGCGGTATGGCCTCCACGCTTGTATACACTATTCTAAATGAGGCCTAACTATTGTTTTGTACAGCGGTATTATTAGTTCTTTTTCTTTATATGCTATATTTCGCCTAATCAATCCAAGGATTTGATTTCCTTTTGAAGCTGCAATTCCACACTGCTCTGAGATCCGGAGTAAACGCCTACATTGCGCCTCTAACGAATTTACTCAACCGACACGACGTACAACACCATCTGTTCGTCGATTATAGGCAGTTATACGTCGATTTTCTACCGTTTGAGCATACAAATGCTCTCAGCAGAATAGAAGCTTGGATCAGTGAAGTTAAAACGTGGCTCTATGACAACGGACTGGTTCTCAATGAGAACGTTATGATATATATATACTAGGATTTTGCTTCCTAATTTTATTTATTTATTCTTAGGTATTTCTCTTAAATGCGTTTTTTATGCTTCTTAGATGATTGCCGATTTGTAAACACTAGTGAACGGGTCATTAGTCCCGGATTTGATGGTGTATAAATAAAGTGTATTATTATTATTATAACTGCCCTAAATTCTAACTAGGTATAATAATAATCGTCAATTTAATTAATGATGAGATTTACACTAACCATTTATTCTCATCGTTCGATTGGTTTGGTTCCAATAATTAAGCAAAATATCCTAATTCCAAAGGTCAATAATGTCCCAAAACAGCATGGTTAGCCAACAAAAGGATAAGGTTATCCAAGAGAGAAGCTAGTATTGATCTAGTCGACCACTAGGTGACGCTGTAGCTCACCAGGGGTACTGTTCAATTAACACTATCATTAGGGTCGAGTACATACAATTATTGAAACCAAACCAACGGTTCGGATTAGAGTCAGTAGTACATAATAGCTTAATTAGTATTTGTTAGTGTTAAGGTTACATTTCCAACGATTACGCAATCGACAGCTCTCCCATGTCAGAACGTTTCCAGGGCCTCAAGTAGTGTATGTATACAGTGTATCACAAATGTATACGCAAGTGCACAATTTGTGTGCTTATCCACCTAAAAGGTTGCGAGGTGACATACATCAATATACCACGTTAGGGGTCAGCCCACTGTTGGTTTTCCCATAGGCGACCATGTTAACGTTTTGTCTGATTATTAAAAAAATGTGACCTATGAAATGTCTTAAACTTCTCACCTGCTGTTATCATCATCTCATTGACATGCCGACAGATTTTAACAAAGATTGCATACTTCCAGCGTGTGAATAAGCATTTCACTGTCGGACAATTTCTAATCTAGCACAACATTCTCAGGTGGCACGTATGAACTCCTATAACAGTTTTCCAGAAAGTCCAATATGCGTTTTATAAGAATATTCAATACAGCGAGTTATTATATGTTACATTCAAATTTGTATTGGTTTTATGACCTTGCGCCCTATTTACAAAGGTAAATATCAACAAAAAGTCACCTTAGGGTGTGAAATCTCAAAAGGCCAGACGTCTTATGCAGTTCAATTACATTACACAGCCTAATTAGCAGACATTCAGAAAACAATGCCACTTGCTTGATTGGCCAGAAGGTCCTGCCAGTAGACAGTATCTGATAACAGTCTCGGGCTACAGCCGACTCCAGCTAGTCACTGTGGTCAGGCTTCATTAGGATCAATGACACGATCTTCAAGTGTGTTTAACTAGCAGAAGTAAACAAAAAAGATTGATGGATCACCCTGCTGCAATGTCATTGGTTCATTATCATACAGATTTGCAAATTGAGACTTAACTAGTAGCATACACACCCTACCCCCTTATAAGACATGTGTTCCGACACTGTGATTTGGACTTGCAGACTGATGAGAAGTCTGCAATATCCAAAAACGGTTTGTCCCGTTCAACTGTTGTTTTACCATACATATATTATCAGTGATTGTTTTAAGATATTTGAAGTAAAATGCGTCCTCCATGATTGTGCAATGACAATAGCATGCTTCCGTTGCCAGGATCTTTATTGGGGTCAGCCCACTCTTGGTTTTCCCATAGGCGACCATGTTAACGTTTTGTCTAATTATAAGAAAATGTGACCTATAAAATGTCTTAAACTTCTCACCTGCTGTTATCATCATCTCATTGACATGCCGATAGATTTGAGAAAAAAATTGCATACTTCCAGCTCTCGTAAAATGCCTGTATGTGTGACACCCGTCAATATTTACAAAAGCCGGCAAGAATTACTCCGCAAACAGGTCACACAGGCAAATTGCTGCCAAATATCCTTCCGCTTATTGAAATCATCTAGAAATCCACCATTTTATAGTCAACATCTTCTACAATCACACATGAAAACTCCCTACTCAAATGCACTTATGTCACAGCATGTGGATTTTGTAAAAAAATCATTTCTCAAAAATACATTGCATTTTTCTTCGAAGTCTAACTAGAACATGACCCCGTCAGGGCATTTTTGGTGGTTTAAGCGAATAGCGGGCCAACCGTTGGGACAGTAATGCTAAATATTATCCCGTCTAGTTACAATTTTACCTTATAGATATGTACTACACCAATATATGTCAAACTGAGTATAACATTATATCATACATTACACAGATAACCGAAAGATAACGGAAATTTGAACATAATTATTTTAACCTACTTTGTAGGCATGATCTTCTTTGCTATAATTGAGTTATTATTAAATGCATTTAATTATTAATATATTATAATGACATGTACATGGTGGTCATCTTAAGCTATTTCTCGTCTCAATTGATTCCATTCTTTTGATGCCATGACTAAAATCTCTAATACCAGCAAATTGTCATACATGGTCGACCATTGGGTGGCGCTGTAGGCCACCAATGGGTGCTGTTCAATTGGAACTCTTTCAAAACATCTCCGGCACTCTGTCACGAGATACCCCAGCTGATGCCCAGCAGGGAGGGTATATTTGGACTGATTGCCTAGCAGCAACCTCTGGACTCTAATTAGCATATAGAGTAGTGGGCGCTGCCGCCGCTGTTAGTGTAATGAATCAGTCTAGCCTAGGATTTAGACCAGTGCAGCTGTGTAACCAGATAGTAACGTATTAAACATATTCTTCTCGACGTGTTGTTTGTATGTTATGTAATACATAGATACGAGCAATACCGTTACATGGTGTCAGGAAGTGACCTACCGTTACCCGTTACGTGTTAATTGGATTACGTTATCTGGATGATCGCTGAATTACCGGCTCAGTGGGATTGCGACAACAGTGCCTGATAAGATCAGCTGGACTCCGTTAAGTGTGAGGGGCACACTGTGATGGCAACGCCTCCGTCCTGTGAGCTGGCTACGCCACCGCCGCCAACATCGCCTCCACTTAATCGTATTGTGACAACGCACAACAGCAGTATTCCACCACCGCCGCCGTTAAAAATCGTCTATGGAAAAGCGCCACAGATCTGGATGAAAAGACACAACGGAAACGCGTGAGTACGTTGTTGTCAATGATCGGCCAGGATGCGAACGACATCTGGCAGAATCACCCGTGGACTGATCCTGCACATCGCTACGAAGTAGAACCAGTTCTATAAATGTACGAGAACTACTGTACGCCAAGGGTGAACATACCGTATGAGAGACACATCTTTCATTCTCGTAAACAGCGGGCTGGGGAAGATGTCACGACGTGGTATAACGAGCTGCGGCGAATCGGAACAAACTGTGCGTTTGATGAGATCACGACGGATGAAATTTACCGTGACCATTTTGTTTCGAGTGTTATGGACGAGAAAGTCCGAAATCAACTCCTCGAAAAACGCGACGTAACGCTGGAGAAAGCCTTAGACATCATCAGAAATTCGGAAGTGAAAGCTGAACGAGCCAAGGCATGGAATTCCGTCGGTGACATAGATGACGGATCACGCAAGACCTCGAGAAAGAATGTACGCGAAAACAAGCACAGTAGTGAACTGTTCGTTTTGTGGAAAGACACATGAAAGAGGCAAATGTCCAGCCTGGAGACAGAAATGCAGAGTCTGCCAGGGCCTGAACCACTTCGCCGTAAAGTGTCGCAAAATGAAAGTAAGAAGAGACGTCAAAACAATCGGGACAGAACAATATGGCGTGAGTAGTCTGATAGACGATTCAGCTACTCGACGCTCAGTTAACCGTGTAGACGGACGGCAGATGGACGCTGGATACATAATGCTTGGTATCGGGTCGCACAAGATGCAGTTCGAGTGCGATACCGGATCCCAATATAACATCCTGCCGCTGAGTGACTATAAGTTAGCTACAGGAGATACTAATTTGCAGAATCTGACACGAGTCACAGACACACTGACTGTGTATGGAGGGACGAAAGTTAAAGTGATGAGGATCACAACACTTCATGTCCACAGAAACGGCCGTAAACACAATCTGCACTTCGAAGTGATGAGCGGTAAACACCGCCAACCGCTTCTCAGCCGCCAGGCATGCGTTGGCATCGGTGCGCTGCAGTGGATTGATGTGGATGCCATACGGCCATTAGAGGAATCGCGGGAGACCCCGAGCGTAAACAACGTTGATGCAAAGCAGGCAACGAAGATACCTAGCTTTGACACCGCTGACACACAGCACCAGTAGGCAGATGTTTTCAAGGGACTTGAAAAATTACCAGGCCCGTACCACATCAAGATTGACAGAGACGTCAATCCTGTCGTACACGCCCCTCGACGAGTACCAGTGCCTCTGAGGGACAAGCTGAAACATGAGCTGCGTGAGATGGTCAACGATGACATCATCGCGCCAGTCAGAGAACCGACAGATTGGGTTTCCAGCTTGTTGCTCGTGTCGAAGCCAGGAAAACTGCGTATCTGCATGGATCCACGGGATCTAAACAGAGCTATCAAGCGAGAGCATTATCAAATGCCAACGATAGAGGAAATTGCCACACGACTAAGCGGTGCACGTGTCTTCACTGTCATAGACGCCAAAAATGCGTTTTGGCAGGTCGAATTGGATGAGGAATCCAGCCGACTCACAACATTCAACACGCCGTTTGGACGCTAGAGATGGAAGCGTATGCCATTTGGCATTTCCAGTGCACCGGAAGTCTGGCAGAGGAAGCTGCATGAGACCATCGAAGGACTACATGGCATCGAAATAATCGCAGATGATTTTCTCATCACGGGGAAAGACGACGACGAACATGACGTCAATCTGCATGCGTTCCTCAAGAGATGTCGTGAGAGAAACCTAGTCCTCAACGCGGAAAAGGTACGCTACAAGCTAAACGAAGTCAGCTACATGGGATGTCTGCTGACAGACGAGGGCAATAAACCTGACCCGAAGAAAATCGCGGCCATAATCGAGATGCCAATGCCCACGGACGTAGAAGGAGTACGCCGCCTAATTGGTACAGTGCAGTACCTAGGCAAGTTCGTGAAGGGACTGACCGACCTCACAGCTCCGTTGCGTGAATCGATACGCAAGGAAAGCGAGTTCACGTGGAACGAGTCGCACACAAAAGCAGTGTGTGCGATACACGAGAAGCTCAGTAACGCCCCAGTGCTGCGTTACTATGATGTGGATAAAGACGTAACAATCCAGGCAGACGCGTCGCAAACAGGCCTGGGAGCTGCGCTCATGCAGGACGGCCAGCCGATATGTTACGCAAGCAGAGTCATGACGGATACCGAACAAAACTACGCACATATCGAGAAGGAACTGTTGGCGATAGTGTTCGCGTGTGAGCGGTTCAACGACTACATATATGGTCGAGATGTAGTACACGTGGAGTCTGACCACAAGCCGCTAGAAACTATCTTGAAGAGAGAAATACACATGGCTCCGAAGCGACTGCAGCGCATGAGATTACGACTGCAGAAGTATCCACTCGAAGTGAGGTAAAAGAAAGGATCGGAAATGCACGTTGCAGATACATTGAGCCGAGCGTAGAACGCGGAGGCTAAACGAGACACTCGGCAAGATACCAATGCCGATGTCAAGAAAGTTGACGACTTAGACGAGATGATGTACAGCGACAACATCATGCTGCCTGAAGATAAATTGATCGAGCTGCAGCACGCCACGAAGGAAGACGCAATGCTGCGAGAACTCGAGAAGGCCATCAAGTCAGGGTGGCAAGCAGCGAATACCGGTAAGGAAGCACTAAAACCGTACGTGCAGTTCAAAGATGAACTGTTAGTTGAAGGTGGATTAATCATCAAGGGAGACAGATTAGTAATCCCTCATGTGATGCGACCGGGACTGGTGAAATTGATACACCAGGGCCATACTGGAATAGAAGGATGCCTGCGCAGGGCGCGCGAAGTCATCTATTGGCCCGGTATGAACGCTGAGGTGAAGGACCACATCAGCAAGTGCGACGTTTGCAACGCACACCGACCGGAACAGTGCCGTGAGAAGCTGCAAACACACGAGTTCCCCCATCTGCCGTGGGCCAAGGTCGCAACAGATTTGTTTGAGCTCGACGGACACCAGTATGTCATACTGGTAGACTACTACAGTAACTTCTTCGAGATCAACGAGCTGAAGAAGACAACCACACAGGCTGTTGTCAATGCTCTACGGCCACACTTCACACGTCACGGAGTTCCTTCAATTCTGGTCAGTGACAATGCTTCACAGTATGGGTCACAGGAATTTGCGAAATTTGCTCGTGAGTGGGGCTTTGTGCACATAACATCAAGCCCGCACTACCCGCAAAGCAACGGGAAAGCGGAGAACGCTGTGAAATTAACTAAAGCTTTGCTCAAGAAGGCCAAACTGGATGGAAGCGACCCACTGAAAGCTATTCTGGAATGGCGCAACACACCAACAGAAGGCTTGCAAAGCTCGCCCGTCAACGTTTGATGTCACACCGGACTAAGACACAGTTGCCGACGCGAAACAGTCTACTTGCACCAAAAATCCAAGGAAGAAATGTCAGCGATGCAATCGAACGACGAAAATGACAGTACCAACGACATTACGACACCCACTCAAAGCCGCTGAAAGTGCTAAATGTTGGACAGGCAGTCCGGATGAAACTGCCTGGACGCAACACTTGGAGTTTGGGTGTATGTAAACGAGCGCTAGGACAGCGATCCTACACCGTGGATGTCGAAGGACACACCTATCGGCGCAACAGACGACAGTTGAGGGCAACCAACGAATCGGCGCCCTCAGTGACTGTTGCTCATGACGTAACGCCAGAGGTGGGAGATTCCGTGCCCCGTGCAACGATCTCCAACCCGACCGGTCAACGACAACCGGCTGTTGTTGTTGACATTCCGTTATCGCCGTGTCCTCGCCCGAACACCCCGCGGGGGACACCGGGCATTATGCCGAGGCGCGACGAGCCAGCTGCAAGACGTATGACACTTCGAGATCGTGTTGACATTAAGCCACCACGACGGCTCATTAACGAAATGTGAATCCCAAACTATAAAAAAAAAAAAAAAAAAAAAGGATGTCATGAGATACCCCAGCTGATGCCCAGCAGGGAGGGTATATTTGGACTGATTGCCTAGCAGCAACCTCTGGACTCTATTTAGCATATAGAGTAGTGGACGCTGCCGCCGCTGTTAGTGTAGTGAATCAGTCTAGCCTAGGATTTAGACCAGTGCAGCTGTGTAACCAGATAGTAACGTATTAAACATATTCTTCTCGACGTGTTGTTTGTATGTTATATAATACATATATACGAGCAATACCGTTACAGACTCCATGTAGTATGTGTATGCAATTGTATACGCAAGTGCACAATTTCTCTGCTAATTTTCCTAGATGTCCGCTATGTGGCAGGCTTCATTTTATGCTATACGACGTTACTGTGTGTTCACTGGTTTAACCGAATAAGGGGCCATGAAATGGGGCAGTGACGCTCCAAGTTGCTCAAGCATGTGTGTGCGTGCATGTGTGCGTGTGTGCGTGCGTGCGTGTGTAATGGATATTCTAGTACTTAAGTCAATGTTAATTCACCAGAGGCCACTAGGGGGTAGAGGCCACACCCTGCTAGTCGAGCTAGACCGGACAGTTACGTTACCAGGCGCAGTTTGCCCCGGGGCAATGACAGAGACACACACACAAACCCACTTGTACAGTCTCTGGGCCCAGTAGTCGGTTCGACTAGGACTGTAATTCATAGGTATGTATTATATCAATCAATTATGTGTAATATTAGACATGTGAGTACACTGTCTGTATCATGTCCTACAAAGGAAGGACTGTAATTCACTGGTGTGTATTATATCAATCAATTGTGTGTACTAATAGACATGTGTGTATACTGTCTGTATCATGTCCTACAAAGGAAGGACTGTAATTGACTGGTGTGTATTATATCAATCAATTGTGTGTAATACTAGACATGTGTGTATACTGTCTGTATCATGTCCTACAATGGGAGGACTGTAATTCACTGGTGTGTATTATATTAATCAATTGTGTGTAATACTAGAAATGTTAGTACACTGTCTGTATCATGTCCTACAATGGGAGGACTGTAATTCATTGGGGTGTATTATATCAATCAATTGTGTGTAATACTAGACATGTGTGTATACTGTCTGTATCATGTCCTACAATGGGAGGACTGTAATTCATTGGTGTGTATTATATCAATCAATTGTGTGTAATACTAGACATGTTAGTACACTGTCTGTATCATGTCCTACAATGTGAGGACTGTAATTCATTGGTGTGTATTATATCAATCAATTGTGTGTAATAATAGACATGTTAGTACACTGTCTGTATCATGTCCTACAATGGGAGGACTGTAATTCATTGGTGTGTATTATATCAATCAATTGTGTGTAATACTAGACATGTTAGTACACTGTCTGTATCATGTCCTACAATGGGAGGACTGTAATTCATTGGTGTGTATTATATCAATGAATTGTGTGTAATACTAGACATGTGTGTATACTGTCTGTATCATGTCCTACAATGGGAGGACTGTAATTCACTGGTGTGTATTATATCAATCAATTGTGTGTAATACTAGACATGTGAGTACACTGTCTGTATCATGTCCTACAATGGGAGGACTGTAATTCATTGGTGTGTATTATATCAATCAATTGTGTGTAATACTAGACATGTTAGTACACTGTCTGTATCATGTCCTACAATGGGAGGACTGTAATTCATTGGTGTGTATTATATCAATCAATTGTGTGTAATACTAGACATGTGTGTATACTGTCTGTATCATGTCCTACAATGGGAGGACTGTAATTCATTGGTGTGTATTATATCAATCAATTGTGTGTAATACTAGACATGTGTGTATACTGCCTGTATCATGTCCTACAAAGGGAGGACTGTAATTCACTGGTGTGTATTATATCAATAAATTGTGTGTAATACTAGACATGTGTGTATACTGTCTGTATCATATACTACAATGGGAGGACTGTAATTCACTGGTGTGTATTATATCAATAAATTGTGTGTAATACTAGACATGTGTGTATACTGTCTGTATCATGTACTACAATGGGAGGAATGTAATTCACTAGTGTGTATTATATCAATCAATTGTGTGTAATACTAGACATGTGTGTATATTTTCTGTATCATGTCCTACAATGGGAGGAATGTAATTCACTAGTGTGTATTATATCAATCAATTGTGTGTATACTGTCTGTATCATATACTACAATGGGAGGACTGTAATTCATTGGTGTGTATTATATCAATCAATTGTGTGTAATACTAGACATGTGTGTATACTGTCTGTATCATGTCCTACAATGGGAGGACTGTAATTCATTGGTGTGTATTATATCAATCAATTGTGTGTAATACTAGACATGTTAGTACACTGTCTGTATCATGTCCTACAATGGGAGGAATGTAATTCATTGGTGTGTATTATATCAATCAATTGTGTGTAATACTAGACATGTTAGTACACTGTCTGTATCATGTCCTACAATGGGAGGACTGTAATTCATTGGTGTGTATTATATCAATGAATTGTGTGTAATACTAGACATGTGTGTATACTGTCTGTATCATGTCCTACAATGGGAGGACTGTAATTCACTGGTGTGTATTATATCAATCATTTGTGTGTAATACTAGACATGTGAGTACACTGTCTGTATCATGTCCTACAATGGGAGGACTGTAATTCATTGGTGTGTATTATATCAATCAATTGTGTGTAATACTAGACATGTGTGTATACTGCCTGTATCATGTCCTACAATGGGAGGACTGTAATTCATTGGTGTGTATTATATCAATCAATTGTGTGTAATACTAGACATGTGTGTATACTGTCTGTATCATGTCCTACAATGGGAGGACTGTAATTCATTCGTGTGTATTATATCAATCAATTGTGTGTAATACTAGACATGTGTGTATACTGCCTGTATCATGTCCTACAATGGGAGGACTGTAATTCATTGGTGTGTATTATATCAATCAATTGTGTGTAATACTAGACATGTTAGTACACTGTCTGTATCATGTCCTACAATGGGAGGACTGTAATTCATTGGTGTGTATTACATCAATCAATTGTGTGTAATACTAGACATGTGTGTATACTGTCTGTATCATGTCCTACAATGGGAGGACTGTAATTCATTGGTGTGTATTATATCAATCAATTGTGTGTAATACTAGACATGTTAGTACACTGTCTGTATCATGTCCTACAATGGGAGGACTGTAATTCATTGGTGTGTATTATATCAATCAATTGTGTGTAATACTAGACATGTTAGTACACTGTCTGTATCATGTCCTACAATGGGAGGAATGTAATTCATTGGTGTGTATTATATCAATCAATTGTGTGTAATACTAGACATGTTAGTACACTGTCTGTATCATGTCCTACAATGGGAGGACTGTAATTCACTGGTGTGTATTATATCAATCAATTGTGTGTAATACTAGACATGTGAGTACACTGTCTGTATCATGTCCTACAATGGGAGGACTGTAATTCATTGGTGTGTATTATATCAATCAATCGTGTGTAATACTAGACATGTGTGTATACTGCCTGTATCATGTCCTACAATGGGAGGACTGTAATTCATTGGTGTGTATTATATCAATCAATTGTGTGTAATACTAGACATGTGTGTATACTGTCTGTATCATGTCCTACAATGGGAGGACTGTAATTCATTGGTGTGTATTATATCAATCAATTGTGTGTAATACTAGACATGTGTGTATACTGCCTGTATCATGTCCTACAATGGGAGGACTGTAATTCATTGGTGTGTATTATATCAATCAATTGTGTGTAATACTAGACATGTTAGTACACTGTCTGTATCATGTCCTACAATGGGAGGACTGTAATTCATTGGTGTGTATTATATCAATCAATTGTGTGTAATACTAGACATGTGTGTATACTGTCTGTATCATGTCCTACAATGGGAGGACTGTAATTTATTGGTGTGTATTATATCAATCAATTGTGTGTAATACTAGACATGTGTGTATACTGCCTGTATCATGTCCTACAATGGGAGGACTGTAATTCATTGGTGTGTATTATATCAATAAATTGTGTGTAATACTAGACATGTGTGTATACTGTCTGTATCATGTACTACAATGGGAGGAATGTAATTCACTAGTGTGTATTATATCAATCAATTGTGTGTAATACTAGACATGTGTGTATACTGCCTGTATCATGTCCTACAATGGGAGGACTGTAATTCACTGGTGTGTATTATATCAATAAATTGTGTGTAATACTAGACATGTGTGTATACTGTCTGTATCATGTACTACAATGGGAGGAATGTAATTCACTAGTGTGTATTATATCAATCAATTATGTGTAATACTAGACATGTGTGTATACTGTCTGTATCATGTCCTACAATGGGAGGGCTGTAATTCACTGGTGTGTATTATATCAATCAATTGTGTGTAATATTAGACATGTGTGTATACGGTCTGTATCATGTACTACAATGGGAGGAATGTAAATCACTAGTGTGTATTATATCAATCAATTGTGTGTAATATTAGACATGTGTGTATACTGTCTGTATCATGTCCTACAATGGGAGGATTGTAATTCATTGGTGTGTATTGTATCAATCAATTGTGTGTAATACTAGACATGTGTGTACACTGTCTGTATCATGTCCTACAGTGGGAGGACTGTAATTCACTGGTGTGTATTATATCAATCAATTGTGTGTAATACTAGACATGTGTGTATATTGTCTGTATCATGTCCTACAATGGGAGGAATGTAATTCACTAGTGTGTATTATATCAATCAATTGTGTGTAATACTAGACATGTGTGTATACTGTCTGTATCATGTCCTACAATGGGAGGGCTGTAATTCACTGGTGTGTATTATATCAATCAATTGTGTGTAATATTAGACATGTGTGTATACTGTCTGTATCATGTACTACAATGGGAGGAATGTAATTCATTAGTGTGTATTATATCAATCAATTGTGTGTAATACTAGACATGTGTGTATACTGTCTGTATCATGTCCTACAATGGGAGGGCTGTAATTCACTGGTGTGTATTATATCAATCAATTGTGTGTAATACTAGACATGTGTGTATACTGTCTGTATCATGTACTACAATGGGAGGACTGTAATTCATTGGTGTGTATTATATCAATCAATTGTGTGTAATACTAGACATGTGTGTATACTGTCTGTATCATGTCCTACAATGGGAGGATTGTAATTCATTGGTGTGTATTGTATCAATCAATTGTGTGTAATACTAGACATGTGTGTATACTGTCTGTATCATGTACTACAATAGGAGGATTGTAATTCATTGGTGTGTATTGTATCAATCAATTGTGTGTAATACTAGACATGTATGTATACTGTCTGTATCATGTCCTACAGTGGGAGGACTGTAATTCACTGGTGTGTATTATATCAATCAATTGTGTGTAATACTAGACATGTGTGTATATTGTCTGTATCATGTCCTACAATGGGAGGAATGTAATTCACTAGTGTGTATTATATCAATCAATTGTGTGTAATACTAGACATGTGTGTATACTGTCTGTATCATGTCCTACAATGGGAGGGCTGTAATTCACTGGTGTGTATTATATCAATAAATTGTGTGTAATATTAGACATGTGTGTATACTATCTGTATCATGTACTACAATGGGAGGAATGTAAATCACTAGTGTGTATTATATCAATCAATTGTGTGTAATACTAGACATGTGTGTATACTGTCTGTATCATGTCCTACAATGGGAGGGCTGTAATTGACTGGTGTGTATTATATCAATCAATTGTGTGTAATACTAGACATGTGTGTATACTGTCTGTATCATGTACTACAATGGGAGGACTGTAATTCATTGGTGTGTATTATATCAATCAATTGTGTGTAATACTAGACATGTGTGTATACTGTCTGTATCATGTCCTACAATGGGAGGAATGTAATTCATTGGTGTGTATTATATCAATAAATTATGTGTAATACTAGACATGTGTGTATACTATCTGTATCATGTACTACAATGGGAGGAATGTAATTCACTAGTGTGTATTATATCAATCAATTGTGTGTAATACTAGACATGTGTGTATACTGTCTGTATCATGTCCTACAATGGGAGGGCTGTAATTCACTGGTGTGTATTATATCAATCAATTGTGTATAATATTAGACATGTGTGTATACTGTCTGTATCATGTACTACAATGGGAGGAATGTAATTCACTAGTGTGTATTATATCAATCAATTGTGTGTAATACTAGACATGTGTGTATACTGTCTGTATCATGTCCTACAATGGGAGGGCTGTAATTCACTGGTGTGTATTATATCAATCAATTGTGTGTAATACTAGACATGTGTGTATACTGTCTGTATCATGTACTACAATGGGAGGACTGTAATTCATTGGTGTGTATTATATCAATCAATTGTGTGTAATACTAGACATGTGTGTATACTGTCTGTATCATGTCCTACAATGGGAGGATTGTAATTCATTGGTGTGTATTGTATCAATCAATTGTGTGTAATACTAGACATGTGTGTATACTGTCTGTATCATGTACTAAAATGGGAGGATTGTAATTCATTGGTGTGTATTGTATCAATCAATTGTGTGTAATACTAGACATGTATGTATACTTTCTGTATCATGGACTACAATGGGAGGATTGTAATTCATTGGTGTGTATTATATCAATCAATTGTGTGTAATACTAGACATATGTGTATACTGTCTGTATCATGTACTACAATGGGAGGAATGTAATTCACTGGGGTGTATTATATCAATCAATTGTGTGTAATACTAGACATGTGTGTACACTGTCTGTATCATGTCCTACAGTGGGAGGACTGTAATTCACTGGTGTGTATTATATCAATCAATTGTGTGTAATACTAGACATGTGTGTATATTGTCTGTATCATGTCCTACAATGGGAGGAATATAATTCACTAGTGTGTATTATATCAATCAATTGTGTGTAATACTAGACATGTGTGTATACTGTCTGTATCATGTCCTATAATGGGAGGGCTGTAATTCACTGGTGTGTATTATATCAATAAATTGTGTGTAATATTAGACATGTGTGTATACTGTCTGTATCATGTACTACAATGGGAGGAATGTAATTCATTGGTGTGTATTATATCAATAAATTGTGTGTAATACTAGACATGTGTGTATACTATCTGTATCATGTACTACAATGGGAGGAATGTAATTCACTAGTGTGTATTATATCAATCAATTGTGTGTAATACTAGACATGTGTGTATACTGTCTGTATCATGTCCTACAATGGGAGGGCTGTAATTCACTGGTGTGTATTATATCAATCAATTGTGTGTAATATTAGACATGTGTGTATACTGTCTGTATCATGTACTACAATGGGAGGAATGTAATTCACTAGTGTGTATTATATCAATCAATTGTGTGTAATACTAGACATGTGTGTATACTGTCTGTATCATGTCCTACAATGGGAGGGCTGTAATTCACTGGTGTGTATTATATCAATCAATTGTGTGTAATACTAGACATGTGTGTATACTGTCTGTATCATGTACTACAATGGGAGGACTGTAATTCATTGGTGTGTATTATATCAATCAATTGTGTGTAATACTAGACATGTGTGTATACTGTCTGTATCATGTCCTACAATGGGAGGATTGTAATTCATTGGTGTGTATTGTATCAATCAATTGTGTGTAATACTAGACATGTGTGTATACTGTCTGTATCATGTACTAAAATGGGAGGATTGTAATTCATTGGTGTGTATTGTATCAATCAATTGTGTGTAATACTAGACATGTATGTATACTGTCTGTATCATGGACTACAATGGGAGGATTGTAATTCATTGGTGTGTATTATATCAATCAATTGTGTGTAATACTAGACATATGTGTATACTGTCTGTATCATGTACTACAATGGGAGGAATGTAATTCACTGGTGTGTATTATATCAATCAATTGTGTGTAATACTAGACATGTGTGTACACTGTCTGTATCATGTCCTACAGTGGGAGGACTGTAATTCACTGGTGTGTATTATATCAATCAATTGTGTGTAATACTAGACATGTGTGTATACTGTCTGTATCATGTCCTACAGTGGGATGACTGTAATTCACTGGTGTGTATTATATCAATCAATTATGTGTAATACTAGACATGTGTGTATACTGTCTGTATCATGTCCTATAATGGGAGGGCTGTAATTCACTGGTGTGTATTATATCAATCAATTGTGTGTAATACTAGACATGTGTGTATACTGTCTGTATCATGTCCTACAAAGGAAGGACTGTAATTCACTGGTGTGTATTATATCAATAAATTGTGTGTAATACTAGACATGTGTGTACACTGTCTGTATCATGTCCTACAGTGGGAGGACTGTAATTCACTGGTGTGTATTATATCAATCAATTGTGTGTAATACTAGACATATGTGTATACTGTCTGTATCATGTACTACAATGGGAGGAATGTAATTCACTGGGGTGTATTATATCAATCAATTGTGTGTAATACTAGACATGTATGTATACTGTCTGTATCATGGACTACAATGGGAGGATTGTAATTCATTGGTGTGTATTATATCAATCAATTGTGTGTAATACTAGACATATGTGTATACTGTCTGTATCATGTACTACAATGGGAGGAATGTAATTCACTGGGGTGTATTATATCAATCAATTGTGTGTAATACTAGACATGTGTGTACACTGTCTGTATCATGTCCTACAGTGGGAGGACTGTAATTCACTGGTGTGTATTATATCAATCAATTGTGTGTAATACTAGACATGTGTGTATATTGTCTGTATCATGTCCTACAATGGGAGGAATGTAATTCACTAGTGTGTATTATATCAATCAATTGTGTGTAATACTAGACATGTGTGTATACTGTCTGTATCATGTCCTATAATGGGAGGGCTGTAATTCACTGGTGTGTATTATATCAATAAATTGTGTGTAATATTAGACATGTGTGTATACTGTCTGTATCATGTACTACAATGGGAGGAATGTAATTCATTGGTGTGTATTATATCAATAAATTGTGTGTAATACTAGACATGTGTGTATACTATCTGTATCATGTACTACAATGGGAGGAATGTAATTCACTAGTGTGTATTATATCAATCAATTGTGTGTAATACTAGACATGTGTGTATACTGTCTGTATCATGTCCTACAATGGGAGGGCTGTAATTCACTGGTGTGTATTATATCAATCAATTGTGTGTAATATTAGACATGTGTGTATACTGTCTGTATCATGTACTACAATGGGAGGAATGTAATTCACTAGTGTGTATTATATCAATCAATTGTGTGTAATACTAGACATGTGTGTATACTGTCTGTATCATGTCCTACAATGGGAGGGCTGTAATTCACTGGTGTGTATTATATCAATCAATTGTGTGTAATACTAGACATGTGTGTATACTGTCTGTATCATGTACTACAATGGGAGGACTGTAATTCATTGGTGTGTATTATATCAATCAATTGTGTGTAATACTAGACATGTGTGTATACTGTCTGTATCATGTCCTACAATGGGAGGATTGTAATTCATTGGTGTGTATTGTATCAATCAATTGTGTGTAATACTAGACATGTGTGTATACTGTCTGTATCATGTACTAAAATGGGAGGATTGTAATTCATTGGTGTGTATTGTATCAATCAATTGTGTGTAATACTAGACATGTATGTATACTGTCTGTATCATGGACTACAATGGGAGGATTGTAATTCATTGGTGTGTATTATATCAATCAATTGTGTGTAATACTAGACATATGTGTATACTGTCTGTATCATGTACTACAATGGGAGGAATGTAATTCACTGGTGTGTATTATATCAATCAATTGTGTGTAATACTAGACATGTGTGTACACTGTCTGTATCATGTCCTACAGTGGGAGGACTGTAATTCACTGGTGTGTATTATATCAATCAATTGTGTGTAATACTAGACATGTGTGTATACTGTCTGTATCATGTCCTACAGTGGGATGACTGTAATTCACTGGTGTGTATTATATCAATCAATTATGTGTAATACTAGACATGTGTGTATACTGTCTGTATCATGTCCTATAATGGGAGGGCTGTAATTCACTGGTGTGTATTATATCAATCAATTGTGTGTAATACTAGACATGTGTGTATACTGTCTGTATCATGTCCTACAAAGGAAGGACTGTAATTCACTGGTGTGTATTATATCAATAAATTGTGTGTAATACTAGACATGTGTGTACACTGTCTGTATCATGTCCTACAGTGGGAGGACTGTAATTCACTGGTGTGTATTATATCAATCAATTGTGTGTAATACTAGACATGTGTGTATACTGTCTGTATCATGTACTATAATGGGAGGAATGTAATTCATTGGTGTGTATTATATCAATCAATTGTTCGTAATACTAGACATGTGTGTATACTGTCTGTATCATGTCCTACAACGGGATGACTGTAATTCACTGGTGTGTATTATATCAATCAACTATGTGTAATACTAGACATGTATGTATAAAGTCTGTATCATGTCCTAAAATGGGAGGGCTTCAATTCACTGGTGTCTATTGTATCAATCAATTGTGTCTAATACTAGACATGTGTATATACTGTCTGTATCATGTCCTACAATGGGAGGGCTGTAATTCATTGGTGTGTATTGTATCAATCAATTGTGTGTAACACTAGACATGTGTATATACTGTCTGTATCATGTCCTACAATGGGAGGACTGTAATTCACTGGTGTGTATTGTATCAATCAATTGTGTGTAATACTAGACATGTGTATATACTGTCTGTATCATGTCCTACAATGGAAGGGCTGTAATTCACTGGTGTGTATTGTATCAATCAATTGTGTGTAATACTAGACATGTGTATATACTGTCTGTATCATGTCCTACAATGGGAGGGCTGTAATTCACTGGTGTGTATTGTATCAATCAATTGTGTGTAATACTAGACATGTGTGTATACTGTCTGTATCATGTCCTACAATGGGAGGACTGTAATTCACTGGTGTGTATTGTATCAATCAATTGTGTGTAATACTAGACATGTGTATATACTGTCTGTATCATGTCCTGCAATGGGAGGGCTGTAATTTACTGGTGTGTATTGTATCAATCAATTGTGTGTAATACTAGACATGTGTGTATACTGTCTGTATCATGTCCTACAATGGGAGGACTGTAATTCACTGGTGTGTATTGTATCAATCAATTGTGTGTAATACTAGACATGTGTATATACTCTCTGTATCACGTCCTACAATGGGAGGGCTGTAATTCATTGGTGTGTATTGTATCAATCAATTGTGTGTAATACTAGACATGTGTATATACTGTCTGTATCATGTCCTACAATGGGAGGGCTGTAATTCACTGGTGTGTATTGTATCAATCAATTGTGTGTAATACTTGACATGTGTATATACTGTCTGTATCATGTCCTACAATGGGAGGGCTGTAATTCACTGGTGTGTATTGTATCAATCAATTGTGTGTAATACTAGACATGTATGTATACTGTCTGTATCATGTACTACAATGGGAGGAATGTAATTCATTGGTGTGTATTATATCAATCAATTATGTGTAATACTAGACATGTGAGTACACTGTCTGTATCATGTCCTACAATGGGAGGACTGTAATTCACTGGTGTGTATTATATCAATCAATTGTGTGTAATACTAGACATGTATGTATACTGTCTGTATCATGTCCTACAATGGGAGGAATGTAATTCACTGGTGTGTATTATATCAATCAATTTTGTGTAATATTAGACATGTGTGTATACTGTCTGTATCATGTCCTACAAAGGAAGGACTGTAATTCACTGGTGTGTATTATATCAATCAATTGTGTGTAATACTAGACATGTGTGTACACTGTCTCTATCATGTCCTACAATGGGAAGACTGTAATTCATTGGTGTGTATTATATCAATCAATTGTGTATAATACTAGACATGTGTGTATACTGTCTGTATCATGTCCTACAATGGGAGGAATGTAATTCACTGGTGTGTATTATATCAATCAATTGTGTGTAATACTAGACATGTGTGTATACTGTCTGTATCATTTACTACAATGGGAGGAATGTAATTCACTGGTGTGTATTATATCAATCAATTGTGTGTAATACTAGACATGTTAGAACACTGTCTGTATCATATCCTACAATGGGATGACTGTAATTCACTGGTGTGTATTATATCAATCAATTGTGTGTAATATTAGACATGTGTGTATACTGTCTGTATCATGTCCTACAATGGGAGGAATGTAATTCACTGGTGTGTATTATATCAATCAATTGTGTGTAATACTAGACATGTGTGTATACTGGCTGTATCATTTACTACAATGGGAGGAATGTAATTCACTAGTGTGTATTATATCAATCAATTGTGTGTAATAGTAGACATGTGTGTATACTGTCTGTATCATGTCCTACAATGGGAGGGCTGTAATTCACTGGTGTGTATTATATCAATAAATTGTGTGTAATATTAGACATGTGTGTATACTGTCTGTATCATGTACTACAATGGGAGGAATGTAAATCACTAGTGTGTATTATATCAATCAATTGTGTGTAATACTAGACATGTGTGTATACTGTCTGTATCATATCCTACAATGGGAGGGCTGTAATTGACTGGTGTGTATTATATCAATCAATTGTGTGTAATACTAGACATGTGTGTATACTGTCTGTATCATGTACTACAATGGGAGGACTGTAATTCATTGGTGTGTATTATATCAATCAATTGTGTGTAATACTAGACATGTGTGTATACTGTCTGTATCATGTCCTACAATGGGAGGAATGTAATTCATTGGTGTGTATTATATCAATAAATTGTGTGTAATACTAGACATGTGTGTATACTATCTGTATCATGTACTACAATGGGAGGAATGTAATTCACTAGTGTGTATTATATCAATCAATTGTGTGTAATACTAGACATGTGTGTATACTGTCTGTATCATGTCCTACAATGGGAGGGCTGTAATTCACTGGTGTGTATTATATCAATCAATTGTGTGTAATATTAGACATGTGTGTATACTGTCTGTATCATGTACTACAATGGGAGGAATGTAATTCACTAGTGTGTATTATATCAATCAATTGTGTGTAATACTAGACATGTGTGTATACTGTCTGTATCATGTCCTACAATGGGAGGGCTGTAATTCACTGGTGTGTATTATATCAATCAATTGTGTGTAATACTAGACATGTGTGTATACTGTCTGTATCATGTACTACAATGGGAGGACTGTAATTCATTGGTGTGTATTATATCAATCAATTGTGTGTAATACTAGACATGTGTGTATACTGTCTGTATCATGTCCTACAATGGGAAGATTGTAATTCATTGGTGTGTATTATATCAATCAATTGTGTGTAATACTAGACATGTGTGTATACTGTCTGTATCATGTACTAAAATGGGAGGATTGTAATTCATTGGTGTGTATTGTATCAATCAATTGTGTGTAATACTAGACATGTATGTATACTGTCTGTATCATGGACTACAATGGGAGGATTGTAATTCATTGGTGTGTATTATATCAATCAATTGTGTGTAATACTAGACATATGTGTATACTGTCTGTATCATGTACTACAATGGGAGGAATGTAATTCACTGGGGTGTATTATATCAATCAATTGTGTGTAATACTAGACATGTGTGTACACTGTCTGTATCATGTCCTACAGTGGGAGGACTGTAATTCACTGGTGTGTATTATATCAATCAATTGTGTGTAATACTAGACATGTGTGTATATTGTCTGTATCATGTCCTACAATGGGAGGAATGTAATTCACTAGTGTGTATTATATCAATCAATTGTGTGTAATACTAGACATGTGTGTATACTGTCTGTATCATGTCCTATAATGGGAGGGCTGTAATTCACTGGTGTGTATTATATCAATAAATTGTGTGTAATATTAGACATGTGTGTATACTGTCTGTATCATGTACTACAATGGGAGGAATGTAATTCATTGGTGTGTATTATATCAATAAATTGTGTGTAATACTAGACATGTGTGTATACTATCTGTATCATATACTACAATGGGAGGAATGTAATTCACTAGTGTGTTTTATATCAATCAATTGTGTGTAATACTAGACATGTGTGTATACTGTCTGTATCATGTCCTACAATGGGAGGGCTGTAATTCACTGGTGTGTATTATATCAATCAATTGTGTGTAATATTAGACATGTGTGTATACTGTCTGTATCATGTACTACAATGGGAGGAATGTAATTCACTAGTGTGTATTATATCAATCAATTGTGTGTAATACTAGACATGTGTGTATACTGTCTGTATCATGTCCTACAATGGGAGGGCTGTAATTCACTGGTGTGTATTATATCAATCAATTGTGTGTAATACTAGACATGTGTGTATACTGTCTGTATCATGTACTACAATGGGAGGACTGTAATTCATTGGTGTGTATTATATCAATCAATTGTGTGTAATACTAGACATGTGTGTATACTGTCTGTATCATGTCCTACAATGGGAGGATTGTAATTCATTGGTGTGTATTGTATCAATCAATTGTGTGTAATACTAGACATGTGTGTATACTGTCTGTATCATGTACTAAAATGGGAGGATTGTAATTCATTGGTGTGTATTGTATCAATCAATTGTGTGTAATACTAGACATGTATGTATACTGTCTGTATCATGGACTACAATGGGAGGATTGTAATTCATTGGTGTGTATTATATCAATCAATTGTGTGTAATACTAGACATATGTGTATACTGTCTGTATCATGTACTACAATGGGAGGAATGTAATTCACTGGTGTGTATTATATCAATCAATTGTGTGTAATGCTAGACATGTGTGTACACTGTCTGTATCATGTCCTACAGTGGGAGGACTGTAATTCACTGGTGTGTATTATATCAATCAATTGTGTGTAATACTAGACATGTGTGTATACTGTCTGTATCATGTCCTACAATGGGATGACTGTAATTCACTGGTGTGTATTATATCAATCAATTATGTGTAATACTAGACATGTGTGTATACTGTCTGTATCATGTCCTATAATGGGAGGGCTGTAATTCACTGGTGTGTATTATATCAATCAATTGTGTGTAATACTAGACATGTGTGTATACTGTCTGTATCATGTCCTACAAAGGAAGGACTGTAATTCACTGGTGTGTATTATATCAATAAATTGTGTGTAATACTAGACATGTGTGTACACTGTCTGTATCATGTCCTACAGTGGGAGGACTGTAATTCACTGGTGTGTATTATATCAATCAATTGTGTGTAATACTAGACATGTGTGTATACTGTCTGTATCATGTACTATAATGGGAGGAATGTAATTCATTGGTGTGTATTATATCAATCAATTGTTCGTAATACTAGACATGTGTGTATACTGTCTGTATCATGTCCTACAACGGGATGACTGTAATTCACTGGTGTGTATTATATCAATCAACTATGTGTAATACTAGACATGTATGTATAATGTCTGTATCATGTCCTAAAATGGGAGGGCTTCAATTCACTGGTGTCTATTGTATCAATCAATTGTGTCTAATACTAGACATGTGTATATACTGTCTGTATCATGTCCTACAATGGGAGGGCTGTAATTCATTGGTGTGTATTGTATCAATCAATTGTGTGTAATACTAGACATGTGTATATACTGTCTGTATCATGTCCTACAATGGGAGGACTGTAATTCACTGGTGTGTATTGTATCAATCAATTGTGTGTAATACTAGACATGTGTATATACTGTCTGTATCATGTCCTACAATGGGAGGGCTGTAATTCACTGGTGTGTATTGTATCAATCAATTGTGTGTAATACTAGACATGTGTATATACTGTCTGTATCATGTCCTACAATGGGAGGGCTGTAATTCACTGGTGTGTATTGTATCAATCAATTGTGTGTAATACTAGACATGTGTGTATACTGTCTGTATCATGTCCTACAATGGGAGGACTGTAATTCACTGGTGTGTATTGTATCAATCAATTGTGTGTAATACTAGACATGTGTGTATACTGTCTGTATCATGTCCTACAATGGGAGGACTGTAATTCACTGGTGTGTATTGTATCAATCAATTGTGTGTAATACTAGACATGTGTATATACTCTCTGTATCACGTCCTACAATGGGAGGGCTGTAATTCATTGGTGTGTATTGTATCAATCAATTGTGTGTAATACTAGACATGTGTATATACTGTCTGTATCATGTCCTACAATGGGAGGGCTGTAATTCACTGGTGTGTATTGTATCACTCAATTGTGTGTAATACTTGACATGTGTATATACTGTCTGTATCATGTCCTACAATGGGAGGGCTGTAATTCACTGGTGTGTATTGTATCAATCAATTGTGTGTAATACTAGACATGTATGTATACTGTCTGTATCATGTACTACAATGGGAGGAATGTAATTCATTGGTGTGTATTATATCAATCAATTATGTGTAATACTAGACATGTGAGTACACTGTCTGTATCATGTCCTACAATGGGAGGACTGTAATTCACTGGTGTGTATTATATCAATCAATTGTGTGTAATACTAGACATGTATGTATACTGTCTGTATCATGTCCTACAATGGGAGGAATGTAATTCACTGGTGTGTATTATATCAATCAATTTTGTGTAATATTAGACATGTGTGTATACTGTCTGTATCATGTCCTACAAAGGAAGGACTGTAATTCACTGGTGTGTATTATATCAATCAATTGTGTGTAATACTAGACATGTGTGTACACTGTCTCTATCATGTCCTACAATGGGAAGACTGTAATTCATTGGTGTGTATTATATCAAACAATTGTGTATAATACTAGACATGTGTGTATACTGTCTGTATCATGTCCTACAATGGGAGGAATGTAATTCACTGGTGTGTATTATATCAATCAATTGTGTGTAATACTAGACATGTGTGTATACTGTCTGTATCATTTACTACAATGGGAGGAATGTAATTCACTGGTGTGTATTATATCAATCAATTGTGTGTAATACTAGACATGTTAGAACACTGTCTGTATCATATCCTACAATGGGATGACTGTAATTCACTGGTGTGTATTATATCAATCAATTATGTGTAATACTAGACATGTATGTATACTGTCTGTATCATGTCCTAAAATGGGAGGTCTGCAATTCACTGGTGTCTATTGTATTAATCAATTGTGTGTAATACTAGACATGCGTATATACTCTCTGTATCATGTCCTACAATGGGAGGGCTGTAATTCACTGGTGTGTATTGTATCAATCAATTGTGTGTAATACTAGACATGTGTATACTGTCTGTATCATGTCCTACAATGGGAGGGCTGTAATTCACTGGTTTGTATTGTATCAATCAATTGTGTGTAATACTAGACATGTGTATATACTGTCTGTATCATGTCCTACAATGGGAGGGCTGTAATTCACTGGTGTGTATTGTATCAATCAATTGTGTGTAATACTAGACATGTGTATATACTGTCTGTATCATGTCCTACAATGGGAGGGCTGCAATTCACTGGTGTCTATTGTATCAATCAATTGTGTGTAATACTAGACATGTGTATATACTGTCTGTATCATGTCCTACAATGGGAGGGCTGTAATTCACTGGTGTGTATTGTATCAATCAATTGTGTGTAATATTAGACATGTATGTATACTGTCTGTATCATGTCCTACAATGGGAGGGCTGTAATTCACTGGTGTGTATTGTATCAATCAATTGTGTGTAATACTAGACATGTGTGTATACTGTCTGTATCATGTACTACAATGGGAGGAATGTAATTCACTGGTGTGTATTATATCAATCAATTGTGTGTAATACTAGACATGTGTGTATACTGTCTGTATCATGTCCTACAATGGGAGGAATGTAATTCACTGGTGTGTATTATATCAATCAATTGTGTGTAATACTAGACATGTGTATACTGTCTGTATCATGTACTACAATGGGAGGAATGTAATTCACTGGTGTGTATTATATCAATCAATTGTGTGTAATACTAGACATGTGTATACTGTCTGTATCATGTACTACAATGGGAGGAATGTAATTCACTGGTGTGTATTGTATCAATCAATTGTGTGTAATACTAGACATGTGTGTATACTGTCTGTATCATGTCCTACAATGGGAGGACTGTAATTCACTGGTGTGTATTGTATCAATCAATTGTGTGTAATACTAGACATGTGTATATACTCTCTGTATCACGTCCTACAATGGGAGGGCTGTAATTCATTGGTGTGAATGACATGTGAATTATCAATTGTGTGTAATACTAGACATGTGTATATACTGTCTGTATCATGTCCTACAATGGGAGGGCTGTAATTCACTGGTGTGTATTGTATCAATCAATTGTGTGTAATACTTGACATGTGTATATACTGTCTGTATCATGTCCTACAATGGGAGGGCTGTAATTCACTGGTGTGTATTGTATCAATCAATTGTGTGTAATACTTGACATGTGTATATACTGTCTGTATCATGTCCTACAATGGGAGGGCTGTAATTCACTGGTGTGTATTGTATCAATCAATTGTGTGTAATACTAGACATGTATGTATACTGTCTGTATCATGTACTACAATGGGAGGAATGTAATTCATTGGTGTGTATTATATCAATCAATTATGTGTAATACTAGACATGTGAGTACACTGTCTGTATCATGTCCTACAATGGGAGGACTGTAATTCACTGGTGTGTATTATATCAATCAATTGTGTGTAATACTAGACATGTATGTATACTGTCTGTATCATGTCCTACAATGGGAGGAATGTAATTCACTGGTGTGTATTATATCAATCAATTTTGTGTAATATTAGACATGTGTGTATACTGTCTGTGTCATGTCCTACAAAGGAAGGACTGTAATTCACTGGTGTGTATTATATCAATCAATTGTGTGTAATACTAGACATGTGTGTACACTGTCTCTATCATGTCCTACAATGGGAAGACTGTAATTCATTGGTGTGTATTATATCAATCAATTGTGTATAATACTAGACATGTGTGTATACTGTCTGTATCATGTCCTACAATGGGAGGAATGTAATTCACTGGTGTGTATTATATCAATCAATTGTGTGTAATACTAGACATGTGTGTATACTGTCTGTATCATTTACTACAATGGGAGGAATGTAATTCACTGGTGTGTATTATATCAATCAATTGTGTGTAATACTAGACATGTTAGAACACTGTCTGTATCATATCCTACAGTGGGATGACTGTAATTCACTGGTGTGTATTATATCAATCAATTATGTGTAATACTAGACATGTATGTATACTGTCTGTATCATGTCCTAAAATGGGAGGTCTGCAATTCACTGGTGTCTATTGTATTAATCAATTGTGTGTAATACTAGACATGCGTATATACTCTCTGTATCATGTCCTACAATGGGAGGGCTGTAATTCACTGGTGTGTATTGTATCAATCAATTGTGTGTAATACTAGACATGTGTATACTGTCTGTATCATGTCCTACAATGGGAGGGCTGTAATTCACTGGTTTGTATTGTATCAATCAATTGTGTGTAATACTAGACATGTGTATATACTGTCTGTATCATGTCCTACAATGGGAGGGCTGTAATTCACTGGTGTGTATTGTATCAATCAATTGTGTGTAATACTAGACATGTGTATATACTGTCTGTATCATGTCCTACAATGGGAGGGCTGCAATTCACTGGTGTCTATTGTATCAATCAATTGTGTGTAATACTAGACATGTGTATATACTGTCTGTATCATGTCCTACAATGGGAGGGCTGTAATTCACTGGTGTGTATTGTATCAATCAATTGTGTGTAATATTAGACATGTATGTATACTGTCTGTATCATGTCCTACAATGGGAGGGCTGTAATTCACTGGTGTGTATTGTATCAATCAATTGTGTGTAATACTAGACATGTGTGTATACTGTCTGTATCATGTACTACAATGGGAGGAATGTAATTCACTGGTGTGTATTATATCAATCAATTGTGTGTAATACTAGACATGTGTGTATACTGTCTGTATCATGTCCTACAATGGGAGGAATGTAATTCACTGGTGTGTATTATATCAATCAATTGTGTGTAATACTAGACATGTGTATACTGTCTGTATCATGTACTACAATGGGAGGAATGTAATTCACTGGTGTGTATTATATCAATCAATTGTGTGTAATACTAGACATGTGTATACTGTCTGTATCATGTACTACAATGGGAGGAATGTAATTCACTGGTGTGTATTATATCAATCAATTGTGTGTAATACTTGACATGTGTATATACTGTCTGTATCATGTCCTACAATGGGAGGACTGTAATTCATTGGTGTGTATTATATAAATCAATTGTGTGTAATACTAGACATGTGTATACTGTCTGTATCATGTACTACAATGGGAGGAATGTAATTCACTGGTGTGTATTATATCAATCAATTGTGTGTAATACTAGACATGTGTGTATACTGTCTGTATCATGTCCTACAATGGGAGGACTGTAATTCATTGGTGTGTATTATATCAATCAATTGTGTGTAATACTAGACATGTGTATACTGTCTGTATCATGTACTACAATGGGAGGAATGTAATTCACTGGTGTGTATTATATCAATCAATTGTGTGTAATACTAGACATGTGTGTATACTGTCTGTATCATGTCCTACAATGGGAGGACTGTAATTCATTGGTGTGTATTATATCAATCAATTGTGTGTAATACTAGACATGTGTGTATACTGTCTGAATCATGTCCTATAATGGGAGGGCTGTAATTCACTGGTGTGTATTGTATCAATCAATTGTGTGTAATACTAGACATGTGTGTATACTGTCTGTATCATGTCCTACAATGGGAGGGCTGTAATTCACTGGTGTGTATTGTATCAATCAATTGTGTGTAATACTAGACATGTGTATATACTGTCTGTATCATGTCCTACAATGGGAGGACTGTAATTCACTGGTGTGTATTGTATCAATCAATTGTGTGTAATACTAGACATGTGTGTATACTGTCTGTATCATGTCCTACAATGGGAGGACTAATTCACTGGTGTGTATTGAATCAATCAATTGTGTGTAATACTAGACATGTGTGTATGCTGTCTGTATCATGTCCTACAATGGGAGGGCTGTAATACATAGTCCAGAAGGTGACGTGAATGTATTGGGATTCCTTATGTATTGCTGTTACTTTGTTATTGTTAATAGATGTACGATTACTATCCAGTTGTAACATTATATGCTTATATATTACAGAACGTCGAGTATCACTCTGGGAGCTTAAAATTGGCCAATTCAATAAACTGTGTCGTGCCAAAAAAACACCAGTCGTCTGCCGTGTTTACACGTCCGTGCAGCGTGCGTGCGTGCGGTACGGTACGGTACGGTCCGGTACCGTACCGCACGGCACGGACGGCACGGACGGCACGGCACAGCTTGCCACAGAAAATAAAACTACAGAAGGCCCAGTCAGCAAACGTGTTATCGGGTAGCGTAGTTTCCCCAGGCAACGCGATGTGGCGCCACCGTCTGTTGCTCTGACTAGAATCTCTTTTCACCGACTTCTTTTCATTCATTGTTTCGGAGAACATCTGGTTTTCCATCAATTGGCTAACCAGTGGAATGGATGCTCGTACTGAGTTATCAATCATGAGTAAAATAGTTATTTCAAAAAAAATTTAGAATACGATTCTTTTGACATAGCTCACGTAATAAAATAAGTTAATATTTAATATTGTGTATGTCTTGTTTTATACACACGCGCGCGCATGCGCACGCGCACATACGCGACACACGCACACACGCACACACGCACGCAATGCCATCAATCCAAGTTCCGTTGCTAGGTCTGTGGTCAAGTATGTATTGTGTTCGTCTATCCGATCAGCAATAGCATCTTCGTTATTTGTTGGTTTACGAAATGACGACCGCATGTCGGGGCTTACTCCGATTTTGCTTAACCCCCCTAGTTCCTCGCAACTCCCAGAAAAGTTGCCAGTACAGTCGATCTACAAGACGTCGAGGAATGAACGCAAAAACAGGACAATACAAGGAGAGCGTAAGACGTGCTTAGCCAAGTTATACAATACATGCTTGATATTGCCCACGTCAACAATACGGTGTCGCCCCTGGCAACAACATTATTGCAACGGCAACAGTTGCGCCACCTGACAGCCAGCTTTGTCTGTGTTGTGTACACAATGTCCCTCATTTGTGAACTTATGTCACGGCGGCGCCCTGGTTGTCAACTTCAAAAAAACCGCAAAAGCCCCACCAGTTTTCCGTGGCAACAAGGAACGTCCTCGGCAACTATTACACGTGAGGTCATGGTGGTATGTCAGTGACAGGTTATCCGTAATCGAATTTGCCATCCCAAGCCGCGGGCGGTCTAACGTTGATGTACGAGTTGTGAACGTTTATGGCCCTATATCACAACATGTACGTGAAGTGGCCGACCGCTTCTACCAAGAACTGGAGTCAGTTACGACACCACCTGTTCGCTTCCAGTTGGCTGTGTGTTGAGACTTTAACTCCAAATTGGGAAAACGCACGAATGCAGACGAGAATGCAGGACATGGTTTAGTTATAGGAGGTCATGGTATGGGTAGAATAAATCATAATGGTGAGATGTTAATGGAATTCCTCACTATTTGTGGCTTCTTCGCATGCAATAGAGCATTTCAACATGCAAGTCACCACCGGACAACGTGGACAGGTTGGCTGCCCGACCGCACCGCTCCTGTTGACTCCAAACGACCGGCGCAGTGTACAACCAGATCGATTTTGTACTCTGCAAGCAGGGAGCTAAACTGCTGCTACGCGATGCGTGCTCACATGGCGGCGCAAGCCTGAACTCTGACCACAAACCAGTAGTAGCTAGGTTCACGATGGACAGCATATGCCTGCAACGAAAGCAACCAAGGCAACATACAACTCAACACTTACACGTTGTGACTCGTCTCGCGTCAGACGCAGACATGCAGCTTGCCTACAAAAAAGATCTCCGTCGCAGAATCTCAGAACTACAGGCAACACAGGACCCGAACAAAATGCTTGCAGATATCATGAAACAAGTTTAAGTAGCCGCCATAGAGGTGGTAGGAAAGATCGCAAACAGAACCCAAGAACATCGCACGCAGGACCCTACGACAGAAAAGCTGTCTGAAAAACAGGGGAAACTACTTTACGTATTGAAACCTGCGGCCAGAGTAGAGACAGAACCCTAATGAGGACAGAACGAAATAAAATCCTGCGTCTCATCAACAAACGCCTGCGCGACCCGGCTTGTCAGCGTGCTGACAGGCTTGCAAGTGACACCACGCCCACAGACGACTGCAAGAAAATGTTCTGAACAGTCAGCGCCATCCGAGCCACCATTCGCCCCCCTTTTCTGTGCGTGCAAGATACAGCTGGGCCCAATGTGGGCAACGATGAGAGTAAGGCCGACACCATCCGGCATTGGTTTGAACAACGGTTCAAAGATCCCACCGAAGGCCCACTAGCGCCCTTCACTGGAGAGCCTATAGGCCACTGTTACAACCTGTCACATCGATAGAAGTGGAGTACGCGCTCAAATCGGTAAGGAATGACCGTGCGACTGGGCCTGATGGGATAAACAATGAGTTACTGATATACGCTGGAAACGCCATCTCGACAGCCATCTCGCACACCATCAACGCAGTGTTTGAGACGCACACTCCACTCGATGCGGTGGGCAAAGGCATCCTGGTGGCATTGGCGAAACCAAAGAAACACTTACTCCTTTGTCCAAATTCAGACCTATTATACTTGTCAACATGATCCGCAAAATCATATCCACAGTGGTTCTCCGCAGCATCCAAAACAAAGTAAACTTGCCGTACCAAAGCGGCTTCAAGCAGAGCGTCAGCTGTGCGAACATTGTATAGTTTTTCTGTAGTAATGTCACGGCACTGGGGTTTCCACACGATGGGTATTGACATGTCCCGCGCATTTGACACCATACAACGCCGTAAAATACTAGACGTCCTCCATCTTGCTGGCGGTAGCAATGACGACCTCCGACTTGTTTGCCTCCTCCTCGCTGGGACTCACCTAATGGTTCGTTCGTGTGGGATCTAGACGACATTCAGCTCCTCACAAGGCGACAGCTTATCTCCTATGCTGTTTGCGTGCTACCTTGCTGCAGCAGTGTCCGCTGTCCAACAACACACAACTAACTAGGCATGCCACTAGAATCGAAATATGCAGACGATGTGGACTTCGTAGTTGAAGAACGAGAGCCACTAGACACAGAATTGACCACCGCTTGCACTGAGCTCTCAAACTAGAACCTCTCTGTTAACGAGGCGAAAACGGAACATGTACACATATTCCTCGGTAACACCAACGAGACCGGTGATGTCGGTGCTACGATGCGAGGAAATGAGCAGTGGAGATCCGGCAAGGCGCTAGGATCCCTGCTTTGCTGCACAAAAGACGTGCAAAATCGGTGCAGCTGGGTAATATCGCGTTCCAATCGTTCTGTAAAATTTGGATGCGTGGGCTCAAAGTCCCGCCAAGAAATTATGGTGTACGGTGCCATGGTCGAATCTGTAATGCTGTATAACTGCGGCAGCTGGGCAGTGCCAGCCACGATACTTCAAAAACTGGATGCCTGCCATATACGCCATCTGCGCTCAATACTGGGCATGTGGTAGCCAAACGGGATGATTTCAAACGAAGATCGGTACGCGCGCTGTGACACAGAATCGCTGTCACAGCGAGTACGGAGAATTTTTCGGCCACGTGTTACGCATGCCCGAAGACACTAATTGGCCTCAGGACACTGTTAATTTTCCCATTGACGACCATGTTAACGTTTTGTGTGATAATAAGAAAACATGACCTACAACATTTTGTAAACTTCTCACCTGCTGTTATTATCATCTCATTGACATGCTGGTCGAGTTTAGTCAAAATCTATTATTTCTAGCTCTCGTAAAATGCCTCTATGTGTAACACCCGTCAATATTTACGAATGGATGCAGGCAGTAATCCGGCTAAAGGGTCAACTAGCCAAATTGCTGCCAAATACCCTTCCGCTTAGTAAAATCAGCTAAAAATGCACCATTTTATTGTCAACAGCTTCTACAATCACACCGGGAAATCTGACTACTCAAATGCACTTATGTCAGAGCAGGTGAATTTGGTCAAAAATAATTTCTCAAAAGACATTGCACTTTTTTCTAACCAAGCAGGAAGTCTAACAGTGCCCTAACCCCTGCAGTTTGCCGTTGTCGGGTCATGCCGGTATAGAGGCCGAGTCGGCAGGCCCACCACCAACCTGCTAGACCTACTGCACCCGGACCTCAGGGTGACGGGCGTCAGGCTAACGTTACGCACTGACATCAAGACTCTGAGAAAGCTGGCGGAAGACCGCACGGGATGGAGGAAACTTTGGGGGGACTGACTGCGACATTAATATGTCCCACATACTTTTTATGTCGCAGGGACAGTACATCGTCATCATCAACATCTTCGTCATCATTTTGCTTCTTTACTAAGGTCGTGACACGGCACACAGCTGATAAACCATGGGTTACAGACTGGTTTAGAGCATTAGTACGTAAAAGACAGCGCGCTCACATGAGTGGTGATTTGAACCAAGCAACATTATTGCGTAATAAGGTTAACCGCGCCGCTTCGAAACTTAAGTACAATTTTTATCAAACACAAATTGCAGCACTGAATGAATTAGGTTCCCACGATTGGTAATGGGACTTAAAACAAATGACAATTCATGCATGCAAGGTCTTGCTAACAAAACAACGAATGGTGATTGCGCGTTACTAGCCAGTAGAATGAACGAGTTTTTTGTATCTGTAAGTGAACATTTACCTCTTTTAAATAAGGATCACACAATATTCACAGTAAACGAGGAACTGCCAGATCAGTATGTCATCGATGTAATGACTACTTTTAAAGCTTTACAGAATGTTAAGGTGAACAAGGCTACTGAGTCTGATAACATTCCTGCGTGGGTGTTAAGAAATCACGCAAACGTCCTCGCTCCTCCATTAACTGCTATCTTTAACAAGTCTCTAAGAGAAGGAGTACTCCCTATGGAATGGAAAATGGCCAACATAATACCTTTACCAAAAACAAACCCACCTGTGTCGATTGAAAAAGACATTAGACCAATTTCACTAACTCCAATAGCTGCTAAGGTGTTTGAATCAATAATAATGAAATGGGTGGATGACACAATTGAAGGAGAAATTGATGCTAAGCAATTTGGTGGAATTAGTGGAACTTCCACAACAGACGTTCTTGTCGAAATGATACACACATGGTATGAGGCGACTGATAAATTGGATTCTTATGTCCGTGTTGTAATGCTAGATTTTAGCAAAGCGTATGACCTTATTAATCATCATTTGTTACTAGAAAAGCTACAGTTGTATGGTTTGCCTTCACATATTATAAGATGGATGGCAACATTTTTACTGGACAGAACTCAACAAGTAAAAATAGGAAATGAATATTCGCATCCTGGTCACCCCAATGGGGGAGTACCACAAGGAACACTGTCTGGACCTAAATGTTTTCTAGTCTACATAAATAATTTAGAAACGCCTGTTCCGTTATATAAATATATAGATGACAGTACATTGTTCGAAGTATGCGACAGAAAGGGTGTATCTGTTATACAAGAATCGGTTGACGTTGCCGCTAAGTGGACAGAACAGAATGATATGAAAATTAATTTAGGAAAATCAAAAGAGATGATCATCTGTTTTGCACAAGACCGCAATTTTCGAAACACTATCCCAAATATAACGATCGATGGAAAAGATTTAGATCAAGTAGACCATGCCAAACTTCTAGGTGTTACAATTTCACAGGATCTGACATGGAATAAGCATGTCGAAAATATTGTGAAAAAGGCCGGGAAACGATTGTACATGTTGTATCAGTTAAAGCGAGTAGGAATTAGCCAGAATGATCTGGTCACTATATATGTCAGTGTTGTGAGACCTGTTTTAGAATATGCATGCCCCGTATGGCACACTAACTTGCCACAATATTTATCTGACAGTATTGAAATTATACAAAAAAGAGCATTAAAGTGTATTTTTCCTGCAACAAGTTACGCTGAGATACTCAGATATGTTAAATTGGAGACATTGAAAGCAAGACGGGACTGCCTTTGCCAAAAATATTTCAATAAGATTAAAGTTAGTACACACAGATTAAACTATCTGCTGCCTGACAAAAGGCATACCAAATATGACATCAGACAGAGTAATGTGTACCCTTTGCCAATAACCCGAACAAACAGATACTGTAACTCCTTTATACCATGGGGATTACACAACTGCCAATAACGAATGAAGGGCAAAAGGATGGTATTTATAGTGTATGACATTTCAGTGTATTAATACTGTATGACGTTCCAATGTATAGTTGTATTTTATTGTATACTGTGAATCCAACTCAGTTGAGTTGCTATTAAACTTGTGTTATTATTATTATTTATTAATTTTAAATTAATTAACTTGTTACGGCTGATTGGTGTTTATAATGATCTGAATTAAGTTATTTATTTATTTTAACATTTAAATTAATTTTCATTAAAGGAAAACAAAAGGGAACGCTGTGGTGTTTAGCACCTAAAAGATTTAGCACAAACTAACCATTTGCATCTACAATCAAAATTTTCAGTTCAGTGGTTTACTCGGAATGTAGTCTTAAAGTGGAAGATTCTAACGAAATCTGCGATAACATGTAGACTGCCATCTTACTGATGACGCGTTCATTTGGCCGAAAGCAACCAATAAACGAGCAGCATTAGTTTTGCTGTGTACGACACACTGTCTTGTGTTGTTCGCGTAGTTGGTTCATGTTCATGGGATGCGGTTCGTTACATTAGTATAAGTTGAGCTTACAGTGAAAACGTGACTTGCAATATGCCACACTGCTCTACATACGGTTGTAACAATAGTACAGCGAAGGATAAGGAGCTGTCTTTTTTGTTTCCCTTTGAAACAAGGCAGAAGTGAAATAGTGGATTCACAACTGTGGACGGGCTGGTTGGAAGCCTTCGAAATACAACGCACTATGTTCAGATCATTTTGAAGAAACGTGCTTCGAAGGAAATCTATATCGTCAGTTAATGACACAAGATCCGACAAAACGTCGCCGACGTCGATGTTTGAAGCCAGGTGCAGTGCCTACGATATTTAGTCACGGACCTCGGCCGTCGAAGCGACGCATATTGTCGGTCAAACGCGCCGCCGCTGCGAAATCGATCGCAAAAAGGTTAGTACCGAGTTATTTGGTATTCAATTAAAATCTGTTGACATTTGAGATGCAAGATATGCTGGAGCCAAGCCAGAACAGTACCAGAATGTACTATATTGCACCACAAAGTGTTTAGACTTTAGAAGATGGCCGAATAGCAAAAGTTAACGGCAATCAAGTCGCGTGAGCGATATTACAGTAACGGATTAACATGGGCTGGAATGATTGTCGTTTATAATAACATTACAAAACTTACTGTATTTTGTGTTAAATGAACAAAAATACGTTCTGCATTCAATAATATTGCTTTAGACATTGTCATATATCGAAATGTTTGGCCTATTATTTATGTCATGATGTTATATAATTGGACTTCGTATATAATTATGTGTGACTACTGTTTATGTGACGAAGAATACCACTATATACTCTATTGTAAAACGTTTAAAATGGCTTCATTTGTATTTAGTAAAATTCCATAATGTTACTCAATTTTAGTTAAGGGGATACAACCCAGGTGAAAGTGGCTTTAAAAAAATAAATTGTTTGTTTTATGCCAGATTATGATAGCTTATTATGTTTACTGTGAATAGATATAATTTTATAACAATTACATACCTTTAAACCACTCTTATCCATGGAATAAGGGTGCCAATATCAAGTAATTTGTATCCATTATGCCACATTTTAAGGCCATTTTCTAAAAAAACATTTAAATTCTGCATTTGGAAGGATATCTCTGGGAGTAATTATGTGATCCAAATATAGTTATCAATCAGCTCACCAGATACACCATGTTTGTATTATAAAAATACTGGCATCACTCAATAATCATATATTGTTGAAATATCTTTAATAATATACAATGTGCACACCTCTTCACTAACCTGTTTTTTTTTGCACACTACCAAAAAAAACAGGTAACAGCTGTTGTGAAAATATCTTGAATTTGGATCAAAAATATAAATTATTGTAATTTGCATTTCAGCTCGATCACCAACATGATGTGGCACATGGGGAAAGGCATCAACCGCAAGTTTACTGCGAAGGTCCGAGTCAAGGGATGCGAGGACCTCCTTCATTGGATACAGAATGTATCAAACCATCTGTGGTGGTGTTGTGCAACATGCAACGGTGACGCGCTGTTGCTGGAGTAAGTACCAAACTTGATATGTATTCATTTTATACCTGAGGCATGTCCAAAGCAACAAGTAACCTTTAGATTTGCAATGAGTAAATGATGAGTAGGGACCACGACCCAAGTAGTGTAAGGTGAATTCCAGTCACCGACTTGAATCCCAAATACACTAAATTAACTCCTATGCATAACTAACATTATAATAAGTTTTCGAAATTACTGCATTTCATAGGCATCCAACTCGTTTTTTTCAGGATGGCTACTCAAAAGTACCATCCAGCATGACTACTACCCTATCAGTAAATGTGTTCATTCAGACTTCAAAAAAGTGATACTGTAAATGCTGTTTACATGTTATGTGTTAATATGTGGACCACCGACTTATGAATGGGACCAAAAATGTTACATAGTCAAAGTTCCTGATGACCAACTTTTCAGTAGTTTAGTTACTCAGATGTGAGGGGGCGAATAATCCACAGATGGATAGTGTCCATTCTGTATCACCCTACCTATTCCTTGTAATCAGTTGCTGTGTACATTTATGAGTACAGTTACTTGAGTGTAATAAATTACATCACTGTGTAATAATTACATTCCAGAATGCAATTGTCTGTAATGAAATAAATAAGAGCACTTGTGTCATTATCACCAATTTTATTTAAAAAATATAAAATCAAAACATAATATCAAAATACAGTGACTGTATATACAGTAGATACAGAAATTAAGAAGAAAAAACAAGTTATAATAAATTATGTGAAGGAATGTGATGATGGAATGCCTTATTTGTAAGGATCAGTATCGGTTTACTAATGTACCAGTATGATTACCATGATTGGCCATTGTATTGTTACTAAAAACAACCAACACTTTACACAGGAAAAGCACTTTAAAGTTCACTGAATGCTACAGTCATAAGGTAAATAACAGCTGCTTACTAACAACATATAGACTGGTGTGTTACATCAGTTGTTTGCAGACATTTTATTAGAATACTGCATGCACTATTATTCACTGTAGGAATGAAAGCTAGATTGATGCTGTCTGCTCTGGCGTGGAACTACCGACCACGTCCCAGCCCAGACAAACCTGTTGAGACTGGTGTCATGTGGTCCAAAAGACGCAAGTAATGGGTGCTGCATAACAGACCACAGCAGGTGAACCCACGTACCCACCTACAAATGCTCACGGATCGAGTGACAGATGTGTTTATAAAGATATATCACACTGCATGCGATCACAGTCACTGGGGCAGATGTCCCAAAACCAGAGAAGGAGGATCTGCTGGCAGCAAGAGTCAGTCAATTTGTAAAGAAACAGTAAATACTGCCACCACCAACCTATACCTTCATAGGTCACATGTACATTGTCTAGTTTAGTTTTCAAGTCCAGCGTGGTATCCCTCGTGTTGTCCCCCATCGGGGGCAGGGAACCTTGATCTTATTCCATGGCTGGCGCATGCTGGTAGAACTCTATGTACCCTCCGTCCCAGCTTGCCATGGATCCACCAGGTAAACTGTATGTATGCAGCCCACCTGAGACCTGAAATAAATTAGGCTCAAATAAACATCTGACATTGTAAATAAATGACATATAAAAATCGGTTCTATAACAACACCATTCCTTTATATAAATTGTTTACCATTAAGGCCAGACACCCCATGAGAAATGGTGTTTTTAGACAAAAAATACTGAAAATGGTTTTCTGCCAGATTATTATACCTTTGTATGCATACTATCAATAAAGTTCACTTCTATGACAATTACATACCTCTAAGTGAGTTTTTATCATGGATCAAGCTTGTCGATATCATGTAATGAAATCCATTATGCAATCTTTGACAGCCATTTTCTCAAAAACATTTTTCTTCAAATTTCTGCATTTGGAAACGGGATATCTCTTGGCATAATTATGCTATGTAAATAAAGATTTCAGGGTTGCATTCAGCATATTCTACTTTGTGCAATGATCAGACACTTTTTAAAAATCATGAAAAGTTTGAAAGATATAGTCATATTTGTTGTAAAAAAACAAGATTATTTTTCGTATTTTACCAAAAAATTATTTAAAAAATAAAAACAACATTTCCAAAAATGCTCTGATCTTTGCATAATAGACTCTATAGAGAACATGGATTTGCAAGAATTATACCTATATATGGATTCAATAAAAATTGGCAGCTTTTCAAAATTTGCCAATATTTGCTCAAAATGGTGGCCATTTTGTTTGTTACCATGGAAACGGGGGGTCTGGCTGAAAAAAGTTTAATATTTATTTTAGTCAGTAGGACCCATTTCATGCATTAGGAAGAAAAAATTGAACTGTTTGCACAAATTAAAAAATAATCCTATCTACCTACCGTGTCTGGCCTTAAACGTGTTCTTCTGGAATAAGGCAAATATTTATAATTTTGCACTACAGAACAAATTATGACGGTGCAACAAACATTGTATCTATACGTTATGATAACTTAAGTGGAACCATTATAATTTGTTCTGTAGTGAGAGAGAATCACTTTATTCTTACAGTAGAATACAATAAAGTGTGAAACGATAACCCAAGTACATGTGTGAATACAGTAAATAACTATGTATAGTAGTATATTGTAGCAGGCTTAGGTAAATAATGACCAATGGTTAAGGTACGTCATATTGAAAATGAACACATTTATGTAGGATTACTTGCTGTTGAGGGGAATTTTATTTTGCAATTATTGTCATTAGGGTGATGGTCATCATATTTAAATTAGTCTTGGGTCAAACCAGTGTGGTTCGTCTTTACATTTAGAAAGGGTGAATGATGTTAGCCGGGCTAGTTTAAACAAGCATACGATTGAATTAGTTGTTTTGTTGGTGGTTTTATTCCAAGAGATTTTAAGGAGGTTGTCAGTCTTAGATTTGTTGGGTTCAGATACATAGCCTCTGCAACCTTTTTCAATGCATGTTAATTCTGATTTTATTCCGTTATTGTTTACATTATGGATTAGTGCGACATACTTGTTAGTTTTGAATACATGATCTTTCTTGATGTTAGGTTCAAATGGTAGTCAATTCAATGATGTGAATTTGCTTAGCATGTGGATGGTAGATGACGTATGGTAAGTCCACTAAGTAATTTCCCTGGAAGATTGTTAATAATTTGGGCATCAGGCATGAGATTGCTGATAACATTATCTATATATATTTGTATTGCTAGTGCTACTATGATGTTGTATTGTGTTCATTATTAATACATTTCAATAAATATTTTACAACACATTTCACTGGTCTTGTAACAATGCATGCACATATATACGTACTTGTTTGTTGGACGGTGTAATTCCCATTCTGCAGCATCACCTGCTCCAAACAAAGAATTCTAAATCCCCTGCTCTTTGTAATGCACAGCAATCCACCTGTAACAAAGAATTAAGCTTTTAAATAATAGTTTTACACGAATGTTAAGTAAACATGGATTATTATTCTGAACAAATTTCGCAAAGAATGCATCACGATCCTCTAACTGTATTCATCCCAGTATTATACCTGGGTCCATAGAAATATCGTGCAGATTAAGGAAGGCCGTTTTGAAATGTGTCAATATTCGCACAAAACGGTGGTCATTTTCTTTGTCACCAAAACAAATGGGGGCTCTGGCTGAAAAATGTTCAAGGTACATTTTATTCATAAGAGCCAATGTAAACTTTTGGCAGAAAAATTGCAGTATGCATAAAGTTAAAAATAATCTATCTACCTGCCATGTGTTTAAAAAGTAGTACTGCCACATATTGTTCATACTCTATCATAGCTCTGACCTGTACAATTTTGGTTCACATGAATCATGGAACCATTCAACTACATTTCTTTTAAAAAGTGAAGGTACAGCCATGGGTGGTATTAGAAAATGGACATGTCAAAGTTCAAACACTGTCCAACACACAACTAGAAACTGAGTGCAGTGGCACTGAGAGCGAGATCTAACGTTAAACGTCAACCAATCCCAAATGTAAGACAAGTGACGTGTCCCGGCCCGAGCGATCATCTCTCGCTGTTCATACGCAGCCCGGAACTTAGGCTCATCGGTTATTTAAACAATAAACTAAACAGATTAATAATTACCTTCACCAACAGCGTTGCTGTCGAGTAGCAACCGCCTCCTGGCAGCAGACATATTCAGTTCTTGTTCCTGAACAAGGAGATCGCTGCGGCATTTTCCGCACCGGCACCAGTCAATTTAATCTCGGCATGGTATGCGCCTCGACATTTCGACTGCCCACCGGCACCCGCCTCTGCCGTATCTTCCATTGTTTTGTGGTTCAAACCGGTAACCAGCTGCTTTGAAATCGATTTGGTTTTCGTTGTCTTCCGAAGAATTGGAAAGACAGTCACAGCGCATGCGCACATAGTTTACAATCAGTTCAATCTCCCTCCCTAGATGCTTTCAAGCAGTGCCTTGCCGACACTGCCGCAAACAAAGTTTAACTAAGAGTGACCCCTGTCTGTTTTTAACTTGCACTTGCACATGATTTTATAAACTTTTACAACTAGCACTGCACACATGCACACCTGGCGCACGCAACAAACACCACACCATCCACGAAGTCGTCAGTAATGACGGTAGTGGATTACTGGAAGAAGAAGAAGAAGAAGAAGAAGAACATACCATAGCGCCACCTAACGGAGTTGGGAACAAATAGTACGCAGAAAAGTTACGACAGTGTGACGTCACTTTCTTCTAACAATGGCGTAGTCCATAGAAATTCGGTAGTTGCGTGTTCAAAAATGTTTTCCTGGTAAACTGCTGACGTTAAAAATTTGATTGTAGTTGGAAATTGTTAGTTTGTATTCACTCTTTTAGATGCTTAACACCAAAACGTTGCCTTTTGTTTTCCTTTAATACACGCATGCTAAATATAACCATATTATCATATTTTATTTATTCTTACTTTAAAGCAGGTTATATTTGTATTATTTGTGTATTATTAAGATTGGGAACTGCTTTGTTCGGCTGCACTGCCCACTTTATGTGGTGTTCCCCGTGGGTTCTGTTCTTGGGCCTTTGCTTTTCACTCTCTACACAGCAGTTTAAGCTATGTTATTAACAGTCATAATCCAAACTGTCATCTTTATGCAGATGATACCCAGATTTAAATTTCTTTATCTACGCCTAATACTAATTGCTCCTTAGATCAGCTTGAAAATTGTCTTAATGACATTTTCGTTTGGATGACTGAGAGTAGGTTAAAGTTAAATGCTGATAAAACAAACTTTCTTATAATTGGTACACAGAGGCAGCGCCTACGCTTAGCCAGTCTAAAAACCTTCCGCACGAAATCTTGGAATAATTATTATCATATTCGTGATTTACGATAATATTCGCCGTTATTTGCCTCTTTCGGTTACAAAAAAACCTATCGCTACTGCACGTGTTACTGGTAGGCTTGACTATTGTAATTCCCTTTTTCACAATATTGCCCTTAAGGATATCACTAGGTTACAACGTGTATAGAATTACTTAGCTAGGGTTGTGACTCGGTCTCCGCGGTTTTCTCACCCAGTGCCTCTTCCGAAGTCCTTGCACTGGCTTCCTGTATAATATCGTATTATTTTTAAGATCTGTACCATTACCTATCAGGCACTTTCATGTAAGCAACAAACATATTTATTTTCATTGCTTACTCCTGTAAAAAAAGCCTATCCAGCTTCGATCATCTAGTTCTGATTTACTTCTTGATCCTGCTCTACAGACTAAACGAGACGAGAGCACGGCCCCGACCGGCCATAGCTGCAGGTTACAACAACATTAGCCTGGGGACTGGTTGGTCTACTGCCCCCGCGCAGTGACCAGTAAATTGGGTCTCCTTCGTTCTGTCGAGAATGCGATAGGTCTCATGTGGGCCTGGCGTCACGTATGCATCGCAGAAGCTGGACTGGGCGTTGCAGTGTTCGACGTTCTAACTCATCCTCGCGCGCCAGGGGTCGCTGCTGCTGATTACGTCAATCCCAGCCAGCAGTACCCCTGGCTGATCGCTTTGCGAAACTCTGAATTTAAGCTCAGCCTATCAAATCGCTCACTAGATCAGTAGGTGGTCATAATAAAACTAATTTAAACCAATCGTGGCTCATGTTACATGCAATGTTTAGGAAGTAGAAGCAATTATTCGAATACACAATACCGCTAAGATGCTCGTGCTAATGGGCGAACGGGTAATTATATATTGGGATTCCCAGAAGTCGTTTATCCGTCTTCAAATTGGGGCGGGTATTTGCGTTGTTCTCACGGGTGATGCAGTCGCGACTGGCGAAGTCAATTACTAGTTTGACTCAGCTAACTCCCACACTTCGCGTAGGGGATCAGCCAGGGCTAGTTTTGCATGGCAACCAGCCCTGGCTTGCGAGGATGTTCTAACTGACTGGCACCTCACTCGTACTGCTGGATACTAATTGGTCGCGCTGGTTCGAATTATATAAAACAAAAAGAACATTACGTGTGCTCTTTTAATTTTGGTTACCTTTTCATTTTGTTTATAAGTGTGTTGTGATAGTCCTGTTATTTTACATGTACAATTATATTGAATTCTTTAATTATTCAAGTAAATAACTATTCTGCAAAAGGTTCACCGCAATGGGTTGATGTGAGTTGATGCTGGCGGGTGGCGGGACGATATACACATATATTAAAAAGCGCTTAAAATACAACATTGTTAAAACATAATCACTATAATATATTTCTGTTTGCGAGAATGAATTTGATGAAGTTATGCACCGCGGCTCTAAAACAGACGCCGATTCGGGCAATAATTCAAACTCCCGAAAACCAGCCTTTTATTGGTCACATGCGAAAATAACATACCAAAACGGGACACACAAAATTAACACCGTTAAATTAATGACAAAAAATAGCACACCTGGGAATAACAGCAGAGGGAGACTACAGCTGATAGACCGGCTCTTGGGAGGGGATATTCTATAGCTGTGTGGTTGTCAACGAAATTGCGAAAACGTCGAAACGTCAGCTAGAGGATTCGAATGCTCGTTTTAAGAACTGAGAGTGCCATGATACAGCGGCCCACTGCACGCAGCGTCGGGCTCTTCTTGTGGGCTGTCCCCTCATTGACGACATTCCTCCAGTCATAAGACCCGTCCCCTCATTGACGACATTCCCCCATTCTAAGACCTGTTCCCTCATTAACAACATTCCTCCAGTCTTATGAGCTGTCCCCTCATTGACGACATTCTTCCAGTCTTAATAGCTGTCCCCTCATTGACGACATTTCCCAGTCTTAAGATCTGTTCCCTCATTGACGACATTCCTCCAGTCTTATGAGCTGTCCCCTCGTTGACGACATTCCCCCAGTCTTAAGACCTGTTCTCTCATTGACGACATTCCTCCAGTCTTACGAGTTGTCCCCTCGTTGACGACATTCCTCCAGTCATAAGACCCGTCCCCTCATTGACGACATTCCCCAGTCTAAGACCTGTTCCCTCATTAACAACATTACCCCAGTCTGAAGACTTGTTCCCTCATTGACAACATTCCTCCAGTCTTATTAGCTGTTCCGTCATTGAGAACATTCCCCTAGTCTTAAGACGTGCTCCCTCATTGACGACATTCCTCCAGTCTTAAGATCTGTCCCGTCAGTTACAATATTCCCCTATTCTTACAATCTGCCCCCTCATTGGCGACATTCCCCCAGTCTTAAGAGCTGTCCATTCATTGAGAACATTCTCCTAGTCTTGAAAGCTGTCCCCTCATTGACGACATTCCCCCAGTCTTAAGAGCTGTCCATTCATTGAGAACATTCTCCTAGTCTTGAGAGCTGTCCCCTCATTGACGACATTCCCCTAGTCTTAAGACCTGTTCCCTCATTGACAACATTCCCCAGTCTTAAGAGCTGTGCCATCATTTACAAGATCCCCCCAGCCTTAAGAGCTGTCCTCTTATCGGCAACATTTTCTGTTGCTCTATTGGGGTAAGAGTGCCCTTGAAAATACCGTTTTGGTGTCATGTGTGAATTTTGTTCGAGCACTTTGGCATGGCACATGTCAGTCCAGTGAATACTAAATGTACTACTACATTAGATCTTTCACGAGGTAGCAATAAACATATCTAGTCGCTCGCGTATTCGCACAGTGGCTATTTTGCAGAACGCACCAATATTTCAAAATCAGTCACCAGATTGGGGCGAAATTGACGGGTGTCAGGTTTTGATGGATTTTTCTGAAAAATGAGGTATGATAATTTCATGAGTTTTCCGTTTTCCATTGTCAGTAGACAAATAAATTTTGCAGGAAATGAAGGAAACGTTATAATGGCAGCCTATGTAAAATTTTAATGTGGTCTTACCCCTATTGACGGGGGTAAGTGCAAACATGACAGGAGTGAAGTGACGCTTGTCAGGGGTAAAGTAATACAGTACTAGTTGAGGAACACACTCTAAAATAAATCAGACATGTATAATATATTTTAATTGTTCTCTGAATAGTTCGCAATCTTGGCGACTTGAGTAAGAGGAAGGCTGATGTTGCGTGTGACATTTGCCTTTGATGGTACAGTGCATTTATGAGTTGTAACAAGACGACAACCTACCATCTGTAATAACGCTTATTGCCTTCTCGAGTGTCTCAAGTTTTTCAGCGATCCACCGGAGTCTCAAGAGGCAATTACAATTGTGGAAAAGCACCACTGTGTAAATATATTGTGGTTATGGCTACTGAGCCGTTCAAGGAACTGTTCAAATGCCGCACGTACATATTGCAGATTGAGTGGCAGCTTCTATCAATGGTCGGGCGAACCCGCGTGTCTTCAATAAGGCAGGTTTGGCGTGATAAACCTTTCAAAAAGGTACATTCAAATAATCATTGCCCGTCATAAAATTATTCGGTATACGTTACAGTAATGGCTAACGTCTATATAGATTTAACATGACAAGATTGCCATCCAGAAAATTAACTCTAGATGGCAGGTGGACAAGGAAGCATTTCGGCTTATCGAGAGTCCAATGATTTTTATCTACGTATATCCCGCCCTTTTAAGGTATGTGTCAATTTTATTTTTAAACATATTCACGCTACTAGCACCAACACAATCAGGAGACAATCTGTTCCATTCATTTACAGTCCTTTGTGAGAATGAGAACCTTCTTATATCTAATATACACTGCTCCTTTACTAATGTAACTTCATGTCCTCTGGTCCTTTTATCTTTCTTGACTGAGAAAAAAATATTTCTATCAATATTTTCGTAACCATTCAATATTTTAGACACTTCTATCTGATCTCCTCTAAATCTCCTGGTCTCCAGTGTTGTTAAACAACATTTTTAAGCGTATTTCGTAACTAAGATCCCTTAGTTTAGGTATCAGTTTAGTTACTCTCCTCTGTACTCTTTCTAGCATATCTATGTCCTTCTTGCGATATGGCCTCCACGCTTGAATACGATATTCTAAATGAGGCCTAACTATTGTTTTGTACAGTGGTATTATTAGCTCTTTTTCCTTATATGTTACGTTTCGCCTAATTAATCCAAGGATTTATTTCCCTTTGAAGCAGCAATACCGCACTCCTCTGAAACCTTCATATCAGCACTAAAGGTTAACCCTAAGTCCTATTCTTTAACAGTAGTACTTAGTACAGAACCTCCCATTGTATATTGTACATCTTCGTTCCCATGTCGTGTGTGGAGGCATTTACATTTCCCAAAATTTAACAACATTTGCCATTTTTTATACCATTTTATCAACCTGTCAAGATCATCTTGTAAATGTTGTCTATCTCCATCACTTTTAATCCTTCTAAACAATTTTGTATCATCCGCAAATTTCAACACCTTACTTGTTATAATCGTCATCCAAATCGTTGATATATATTAAGAATAATATAGGTCCCAGTACTGATCCCTGTGGTACCCCACTCAAAACTGATTTCCAGTTTGAAGCCTCCCCATCAACTACTACCCGTTGTTTTCTGTCAATTAGCCATTTTTTTATCCAGTTAATTAAACCATTTCCTATGCCGTAGGCCTTTAGTTTAAGCAGTAACCTTTTATGTGACACTTTGTCGAAAGCTTTCTGAAAATCTAGGTAGATGATATCTATTGGTGATCCCTCGTCTACCCACTTAGTGATATCTTCCAAAAAACATAACATATTTGTTAAGCATGACCTCGCTTTTAGAAACCCTTGTTGAGGTGGGTTTAACAAGTTATGTTTAACAAGAAAATCCACCATGTGATCTTTAATTAGTCGTTCTAATAATTTGCAAATCACTGACGTTAAACTCACTGGTCTGTAGTTCTCTGTCTTGTTTCTGGAACCTTTTTTAAATAATGGTATAATGTTCGCTTCTTTCCACGAACCCCGCCCTCTTCTAATGACAAGTGGTATGCTAATTTGTTCTACAATTTTCAATAGTAGTTTGGGCGGAATCCCATCCACTCCAGGTGATTTATTATCCTTCATAGCCCTAATTTTTTTAGTTACCATTTCCGGTGTTACAATTAACTGTCCTAAATAGTCTGATTCTGCCCCCTTGAACTTAGCCTCTGGTACTGGCAGTGAACTAATATCTAGAGGACCGACCTTATCCTGAACTTTCTGTTTGCTACGAACATATGCATAAAAACTCTTGCTGTCTTGTTTTATATTACAAGCTAAATTTTTTTCGTAGCTTTTCTTCGAATTTCTAATTTCAGTTGTAGCTTGGTTTAGTGCTTCTTTATAAATGTTGTAGTCTTTGTTTGTACTTAATTTTTCTAATGGCTTCTTTCGATAAGTATTTCTTTCTGGTCCGTTTCCCTTGTTTTTTTAAGGAAACAAATTTATCTACGATGCACTCTATTTCATTCTTTAAGATATTTCAGCATTCTGTTGCTGTCTTATTCTTCAGTGTGTTATTCCAGTCTATCTTTGCTAAATATTTCCTCATTTCCTTATATCTTCCTTTGTGGAAATTTCTCCTGAACTGCTCTTTATTATTTCTTTTTGATTTTACTTTGATGGTAAAATGTATATGGTTGTGATCACTACTTCCCAGAGGCTCACATAATTTAACATTGTCAACTAATTCATTCTGTGAGGACAAAACTAAGTCTAACACATTCTCTCCCCTGGTTGGCTCTAGCACGTGTTGAGAAAGGAAACTGTCTTGTACTAAATCTAAAAGCTTGCTAACTTCCCTTATAGCTTTTTGTACTTTTTCGTTCTCGTCTACATTTATGTTTGGACTTCGATAAACTAACCCCACCGTTAACGTTGAGTTTCCTGTAACTATGTTACACCAAACAGCTTCTTTGCAGTCTGCTCCTCTGTCTAATTTTATTTCATAAGCCTGGATAGATTCTTTAACATATAAAATAACTCCACCTCCCCCTTCTTCCTGTTCTATCTTTCCTGAACATTACATAGCCTGTTAGTCCCAATTCAGCATCTGATATATCAGTGGTGGCCCATGATTCGGTTATACCTATTATGTGAGGGTCAATATCTTCTACCATAATGTTTAGTTCATTTCTTTTGTTTACTATGCTGCTTGCATTTAGACAAACGCATTTATATCCTGATTCAGAACAGTTTCCCAGGCTGTTCTTTGCTGATTTACTTGTGCTGTCTTTATCTATGCCTCCAGTTTCAGGCTTCTCTATGAGTCCCCCGCGAATCTAGTTTAAATAGATGCAGCCTGTCCCACTGTCAACAGATTGCAGCAAGTTCTCTGAGAAAACTGCTATCCCCTTTCCACTTAGATGGAGGCCATCTCTCATGTACATATCTTCCCTCCCAACAAAGTATCCCCATAAATCTATGAATCCCACCCCCTCTTCTTTACACATCTGCTCAACTAGTGCGTTGATCGCCATCCTCTTGCAGTTTCTATATGCTGTATGCAACCTATTACATTCGTAATGTAATAGGTTGTAATTAAGCCATATTTACAACGTACAATATTGTGATTACCAGTTCTGTGGTCAATTTTCGGAAATGTAAATGGACGGGATACGGGGACATGAGCATCACATATAATTGGAGATACTCTTCTTGATACAAATATAAAAGACTATTACTAATTTAGGAGTAACAAGTATTGTGCTAACATGAAAGTTTCATATCAATCTGCCCAGGATTGCAGCTTTAAAATGTAATCAAATACTAAGGCTAATTACAAGAAAACAGATCAAATATATAACCAAAAAGAGCAGATTGTTCCTCTGAATAAAACAATAATTATACAGTCTAAGCATATTGTATACATACTAGAATGAATACACATGAAAAAATAACGATTCGACAAATGTGATACTTTAATTATTAAATCGCCTAATAAATGTAGTTTGACGACCACCGAGAGAGGAACGTTAAGTACAGATCAAGCATAGATTGTATGAAATGTTGAATAGTTATGATGAAAATATTGATGTATTTTCTCACTGAATGTAAATAAAATAACAAGGGCCACACTGTGACGTCAGTGAAGGAAAAGTGTAAAGTGGATATAAGAAAGTATTTATTCTCTCAGAGGACACAAATGAATGTAAGAGATTATCTGTTGGATTTGCAAATACTAATGATATGATAGCAAATAAATTAACAATATAAAAAGGACTGGTTACACATTAGTTAATAATCGTTAGCCTCTCGATAAACAAATAGTGTTCTTGTCCACGTGATATTCGTTTTACACTGGATGACAATCCTCTTAAATCGTGGCTCTTGGCAGTACTGAATCAAGAGTATATTCGACGTAGTGCTGGTGCAGTTGCGACGCTTCCAACGATGTGTCGTGAATGAGACTAACTTGTGCGTCGAATGTCTTTAGAGATATAATAAGCTAGTTACGTCAACAATATGTAATGTGTGCTTCAGCGATTCAGCCCGGACAGCGCGCGTTACGTGTACTCACGGGCCAAATACAGGCATCACATACACAGTCTTATTAGGCATACATTTCGTATTCATAGAAAATTATATGTTTCAGACATTACAATAGCTTTCTTCAAACACAGTTTTATACATTTGCCATGTCCAACCCTACATGAAAATAAGAACGTATCAAGTAGGCCACTGCGGCCAACTCATCAGCTTTCTTCGAGATAGCTGATTAGACTCAGCAATCCGTCTTCTTGGTTATACTGACTCGTATCGGAAGCACCGCCTGCTGTTACAACCTTGCAATGTTTGCCATCAATCTGTGCAAGCCGTTGTAGCGATATGTCGTACTGCAAGCACACGCTGACAGATAGACCGCGCTGGGCAAGAGACCAGAGACGTCGGTGATAAAGGTGACGTGTAGATATTTAGACATCAACTGTACAAGCGACGGGCGGGCGTGCCTATCTCCTCATCGCTTTCGTAAATAACTCGGTCAGCAGACGCCCGCTTGAACTGGTGAACGGATTACACCAAACTCAATCCAAGTAGTAACCTTTCCAATGTAGGCTGTACAACCTACATTTGATTCCTTGTAATTTTTTTCAAGTATTATCTGTGTCCGTAGTCCCGTTTCTCGTTGTGTTTAGATATTGCTTTCGTTGATGAAGACGGAGCAACCAGCTGAACAAGTCTGAGGGCGACTTGTGTTAAACGGTTAAACAGTACATATATTTATGATGACACACAGGAATCACACTCGCAAGCAGCTGCCGTTATTGATCAAACGCACGAAACAACTCAGTGACAATGCTCAAGTTCGCGAAGGTTATCCCTTATAAAGTTTGTGACTGGGCACGCACGCTCAGTGTCGACGATAGAGTTTGCGCAGTTCGTCTCTGAACGTCTTGTTCATGAACGAGTAGATGACAGGATTAGCGATGTTGTTGGCGAAGTACATGTAGAAGACGGACATCTTGTAGGGGATGAGCATCAAGGTCATGAGGAAGGCCGGCAGGTACGTGACGACGAACACGACGGTGACGACGAACAAGATGGCGGCCGTCTTTAGGTTGGCGATGCGGTTCTTCTCGCGCGTTGTCAGCGACCACCGCTTCACCTTCGTTGACCCGCCATTGGTGACCGATGGCTCGGCTTCGACGATGATGTTGTCGTCTCTGCTGGCAACGGGAACCATCGTGATCATCGTCTCGTCGCCTTCCACCGTCAGCCCGGCGACGGCCGCCGTCGCGTCGTCGTTCCTCTGGGCCGTCGTCATCGTCTGCACGAGCGTCGACGTCGCCCGCTTTTGTCGTTGTCGCCGCACTCGTCGGGCGAGTACCGAGCGGTAGATGAGAACGTAGAGCACGAAGACGACGATGAAACACACGAGGTACAAGGCCGTGTAGAACTTCTGGAAGAAATACTGGAAGTCGCCGTCGATGATGTCGTTTGTGAGACGGCAGAGACCTGTCTGTGCCGTTGACGGTGTCGCCTTGTCTGGCGCCGGCGTCGTCTCGTTGTCTATCTGCTCCGTCTTCCCGGCCCGCAGTGAACGCTCCGAGTCGTCAAAAACGACGCCGTGCATGAGTGCGACCAGCACGCCGAGAATAGCGGCAAACACCGTCATGGTACCGACGATCACCTTGGCGCGTCTACAAGAGAACGATTAACGTGAAAGTAACGGCCGTTATTGCGAGTCTCGGAAATTAACTTGTGCAAGGTGTTGGTCTAGGAGGTTGACTAGCGGAGGTTACTGGTCTCGGAGGTTGACTAACAGACGTTACTGGTCTCGGAGGTTGATTAGCGGAGGTTGCTGGTCTCGGAGGTAGAGTAGCGGAGGTTGCGGGCCTCATAAGTTGACTAGCGGAGGTTGCGGGTCTTGGGGATTGACTAGCAAAGGTTGCTAGTCTCGGAGTTGAGTAGCGGAGGTTGCGGGTCTCGGAGGTTGACTAGCGAAGATTGCTGGTCTCGGAGGTAGAGTAGCGGAGGTTGCGGGCCTCATAAGTTGACTAGCGGAGGTTGCGGGTCTCGGGGATTGACTAACAAAGGTTGCTAGTCTCGGAGGTTGAGTAGCGGAGGTTGCGGGTCTCGGAGGTTGATTAGCGGAGGTTGCGGGTTTCGGAGGTTGACTAGCGGAGGTTGCGAGTTTCGGGGGCTGACTAGTGGAGGTTGCTGGTCTCGGAGGTTGACTAGCGGAGGTTGCGGGTATCAGAGGTTGACTGCCGGAGGTTGTTAGTCTCGGAGGTTGACTAGCGGAGGTTACTGGTCTCGGAGGTTGACTAGTGGAAGTTGCTGGTTTCGGAGGTTAACTACCGGAGGTTGAGCGTCTCGGAAGTTGACTAGCGGATGTTGCGGGTCTTGGAGTTTGACTAATGGAGGTTGCGGATCTTGGAGATTGACTAGCAAAGGTTGTTGGTCTCGGAGGTTGAGTAGCGGAGGTCGCGGGTTTCAGAGGTTGACTAGTGGAGGTTGCGGGTTTTGGAGGTTGACTAGCGGAGGTTGCTGGTCTTGGAGGTTGACTAACGGGGGTTGCGGGTCTTAGAGGTTGACTGCCGGAGGTTGTTAGTCATGGAGATTGACTAGCGGAGGTTGCGGATCTTGGAGATTGACTAGCAAAGGTTGCTGGTCTCGGTGGTTGAGTAGCGGAGGTTGCGGGTCTTATAGGTTGACTAGCAAAGGTTGTTGGTCTCGGAGGTTGAGTAGCGGAGGTCGCGGGTTTCAGAGGTTGACTAGTGGAGGTTGCGAGTTTCAGAGGTTGACTAGCAGAGGTTGCTGGTCTCGGAGGTTGACTAACGGGGGTTGCGTGTCTTAGAGGTTGACTGCCGGAGGTTGTTAGTCATGGAGGTTGACTAGCGGAGGTTGCGGATCTTGGAGATTGACTAGCAAAGGTTGCTGGTCTCGGTGGTTGAGTAGCGGAGATTGCGGGTCTTATAGGTTGACTAGCGGAAGTTGCGGGTTCGGAGTTTGACTATCGGAGGTTGCGGGGTTCGGAGATTGATTAGCGAAGGTTGCGGGTCTCGGGGATTGACTAGCAAATGTTGCTGGTCTCGGAGGTTGTGTAGCTGAGGTTGCGGGTCTTGGAGGTTGAGAGGTTCACTAGCGGAAGTTGTTAGTCTCGGAGGTTCACTAGCGGATGTTGTGGGCTACTGACGTGAAGTTTATAGCGCGAAGGAGCGGGTGGCAGATGCACAGGTAGCGGTCGACGGCGATGGCGACCATGACGAGCGCCGAGAAGGGGATGCTGGATGTGATGAGGAAGTGGTAGGCCTTGCAGAAGAAGTCGTGCCGCAGTCGGTAGCCGCTGTACTCGAGGTACATCGTGTACGGCACGACGACGAGACACGTAACGAAGTCGACGAAGGCGAGGGCGAGGATGAAGACTGTCGCGACGAGCATGTCCTTCTTGCGCCAGAAGACGTAGAGGACGACGCCGTTGCCGGCCGTGCCGACGACGCTGAAGGCGGCCAGCACGCCCATCATGACGTGCAGCTCGAGGCGCGACTGGAAAACCTCGTCCGCCTCGAGCCTGTAGCCGCTCGAGCTCACGTTTACGGACATGCTGCGCCGGACGGTGTCCGTCTGAAGCAAATGGCAATACTAATAATAATAATATGTACATTTATAAAGCGCCGTAAATCTACACCAAATTCCATTCGGAGGCGTTAAAATACAAAGGTCGTGGGTTGGGGGATGCGGGTTAGGTTGGTGATGACGTAGTCCAACCGGGAACACAGGCGACTTGATTGCTTCACGGTCGCTATATACATATGACACGAATAGTTTTAAAAGGGCCTAATACACATGTCGACATGTCGACGGTAACGGTAAACCTCGACGGAAAGCGGTAAAATAGAAATCGTTCTAATTGGAATAACACGGGGTCAAGCACACACTGGGCGGTAATCTGCTAGACGGTAAAACTGCACGACGGAATGCCGTCGATAATCGAAATAAAAACGTTTTTCCAAAAATTACCGCGCGGAAAATTTACTCTTTCACCAATCAGCGCTGTTACATGTATTTTGGCGTGACGTCGAATTGCACATGTTCCAAAAAAATATATGTCAATGCAAATTTTTAATTGCTGATCCATAGTTTTATATTTTCCGTTTGTCGTCGTCGCTGCCGTCGACGTCGTTATAAAGGTAATAATAAAGTAAGTGTGGCTGTATCCTAAAGATGGCGATCGAACATTCCCTTCTGGTGCATTGCATTTGTGTAGTTCTACGCAACATTCGAAACTCATCAAGACTCCCGTTCGAAAAGCGATTTTGCCAAATGTCTGAGCCAGTGCGGGAGAGGTGATAGCGTTTTATTGATCCCGATTGCGTGTTTACGTGTCCGCGCAGGCGGCTACAAGGTGACCCATACTCTCGGTCTACTCGCCTCGTACGGTCGACCTATCAACAATTTGCATGTTTCCGAGTCTTGTCTCTTGTTGTTAACGAAAGCATTAATGCGTAATAGTGGACTGCGTTTAACAGCATTCCTACTGAGATCTGCAAAGTGGGGTTTAAATGAATTAAAAACAAGGCATTAGCTAAAATCGGTTCTCCATGTGTACATAAAATTTAACATTGTATGTAACATTTGAGAACATTAAAAAATACAGAAAAATACATTTGTGGCATAAATTCGATTTTAAACCCGTCTGTGTAGAGATTCTCGCGGAAAATTTTAATTTAATGAGCTAGGCGATCACGTGATATCGTGAAGTCACATATGACTTACTCTCGTTAAGCCGACACTTTCTATGCATTCAGAGCATGTTTACAAGGATAGCTTTTGGGTCGAAACGAGCAACAGAATGAGTTATTGTGCGATGATGTAATACAAACACTAGTCACCATAGAGGAACAAGCAGTTATCTTACGGTTCCACATGAATCCAATTTTATTAAAAACAATGAATGAGAATGGGCCTACAAGTCGACCAGGTTTCGGCTTTCGCCGAGCTTCGGCTCGTTTTCAGAATAATTATATCGATTGCAACCCACGGGAGATAATCTACACCAATAAACATACATAGCAAACATGTTTCTAATTGTTATTTATCCATACAAATATAATGTAATGGATATATTATTTATTAATTATATATATATATATATATATATATTGTGCGGTAATACAGTGTAATTATATATGTGAAAACAAATTGTGATCTGTCTGGATAAATAAAATCTAGAAACGTCGTTATATATAATTACTGTATTTTCATTTTTGTGGCGAATAATTAATTACTACAAAAATTTAAAAATATTTACAAACAGTGCATCATAGTATAACAATTATTTGGCTTATATTAATTACTTCGTGAAAACATAAACAAAAAATGTAAAGAAAATCAATGGTTTGGTGTCAGGCTTGAACCGGCGTTGCCCGATTGTAAAATAAATGACACGAAATGGACGCGTCTATCAATTTAGCTACCTATTTCGACGGAAATTCACTGTCTATGTCGATATTCTAGTGATATTATGAGATTATACAACGTTACTTTCTGTAGCTGGAAATAATATATGTTTGCTACGTATGTTTATTGGTGTAGATTATCTCCGGTGGGTTACAATCGAGATAATTATTCTGAAAACGAGCCCAAGCTCGGCGAAACCTAGTCAACTTGTAGGCCCATTCGCATTAATTGTTTTGAATAAAATTGGATTCATGTGGAACCGTAAGATAACTGCTTGTTCCTCTATGATTACTAGTGTTTGTATTACATCGGAATATCGCACTCTAACTCTTTAGGACGCTCGTTTCGATTCAAAAGCTATCCTTGTAAACATGCTCTGAATGCATGGAAAGGGTCGGCCTGTTGCGAGTATACGTCATATGTGACGTCACATCTCGGCATCCCGAAAAGCGCGCCAAAATATGCATATTCGAAAATGCCCGGATGCACAGCATAAAATGTGGAATTTCTAATTCATTGAATTTTGTTGGCTTGGTGGACATGGAAATAGATAGCAGGATGTAATATAATATGAGTTCAACCAATAGGTAGTGTTATTCCCTTTAAGCAGTTTATAAGTTGTATCTTGACTTCGTCACAATTGGCAGTGTGAACGATTTGTTTAAATAGCCTACGTATTTATCTTAAGTAAATTTGTTTACATTGTTTGCACACCACTGGCTACATGTCACTGTACTAATACAGTATTACTCTTTTTGTAGTACAGTATGTCCAATAATACTGCAAAAAGGTAGTTCTAAATATAGCCCGGTGTCCACTCCTTCGGATGGCTCAAAGCAGTAACACTTTACTCCCTGGCATACCTGTTCAATCGAACACAATTTCTACTTCTATAGGAAGCATTCAGCAACTCTGCAATTACTGCGTGAACACTATTCGTACACAAAGATCAACCACTGTCTATTGCTTGGCACTGATTCATAGAGGTGAGCTAACCGTAGCAACGTCAAGTGAACGAATTTGGCCACATTTTGCAGCGGCACCAGGAGGGTTCGGACCCGGTGTCTCCCGATCGAAAGTACGACGTTCTGTCTGCCCCGCCACCTCGCTCCACAATATATGGTCAATATGCACTTGGACTACACAGTGAAACCTCAATATTAAGGTCACCCTCGGAACGGTGTGAAAGTGACCTGAATAACGAGGTGACGAAATTAACGGGACACGATTTTATGTTTTTTTTCGCAAATAAACATCAATATGGTTGTTATTACGCACAACATACATAATCTAATAGCTGCAACTCCTCATTTCGAATCTCTACATACATCATACATTGAAGTAGGATGAACGGTTCATAAATTAGGGCCGTTTGACGAATAATCCGCTAGGTGGCGTCATGTTAATATTGCTCTGACATAATAGCAGTAAACACGCAAAAGTCGTTACTTTCTCCCATGTAGTATCGCTTGGCAGGAGCTCGAGGTTTCTTTTGCAATTTAGTCTAGGTTAGGCGGTGTTTAGAGTTAAACTGATTGGCCAAGGGTGGAAATAATGAGGAAAATTATCGTGAAAATTACATGATTTTATGTTTTTTTGTAAATAACTTCAATATCTCCACGCAAACATTTCACAAGGCATAAAAGTTGCTACTCCAAATTTTTAACCCATAGAGACACATTATGTTGATGTAGGGTGGACGGTTCAGAAGTTAGTGCCGTTTCAAGAAGGTTGTTTAAAGGTGCCCCCACGCCCCCCCCCCCGCGGTAATGCTCATTGTACACTCGGAACAAAAAATACTCATGCCCTACCTATCAGGCGATACCGAAAAGTAAACTTTTACAACAACTTGAAATGAAAATGAAATTTAACACTGGGCTGATTCTCCACTATGCCTGACATCCATCAGTTAGATGAAAGACACACGTTTCCACAATGCAACACAGATAACAATTAGCTATGGTGTTTAAAATATAACTAAACAAGTTTGTTTTTATTTATTGAGTTTTTTACATTTATTTATTATTTTCTTTAAAACAAAGTACAGGTATCTAATAGTCATTACACCATCTTGAAATGTTTACATTTTACAAAAATGGTTACGTATTACTGGAACGTCAATAAAAAAATCATAGGTCACCGTGCTAAAATTTGGTCCACGTGGCATAACGTGAATCGGAGGATGCATCTCATCATTCTATATTTAGCACAAGCGCCGCCACGCCGAATAGGCGGGCAAACAAACGCATCGTACAACAGTAAACATGGCAGCCTCCGCGTCTTTTCCAACAAATATTAGAAAATGACAGCCCTGTGGCGAAACTGTATTCTGCAATCGTAGAAAGATACTCGAATATATAGTTAAAACGATGGCTGCAATACTGCGGCCTTGCTTCGGGCGAAGTTCGTTTGAAATTGGCAGAAATGTGGTCGTCCAGTTTGGTTATGCTTGTAACATACCACATGACCAGCAATCTGTATATATTTCTGATAATTATATCTGATACTTAAATAATACATACCGCCATTGACGTGGTGTTTTTTTGCATTTTAATCATGTACAGTGTATTTGTATTACTTGATTAATTTATTTAAAAGCAGTTTTTTCGTTGCATGTACAATGCTGCGAACGTTAATAGACATGGCTTTGTATTAACTAAATATTAACATTATGCTAGTTAAATACCTACCTTAGTCAGTATATATATACTTATTTATCCGATAATTTATTCCATGTAACATAAGTTATTTCTTTTTAAATGTATATTTTAAATTACATAGTATATATTATGTTTTACCAATTATGTTTTTTAAGTGTGTGTAATGTACGAACATGTTTTATATCCGGATACACGGCGTTATACAATTAGCAGTTATATATTATTATTATTATGTATGTGCGTGGGTGCGTGCGTTCGTGCGTGTGTGTGTGTGTATAAATCTGAGGAAACCTTCGAGCGAAGAATCATTATTCCAAGTTACTAATAGTTATGCCATCGATTGAGTACAAGCAAACAGTTAACAAAATGGTTTTAATTATGAAATAATTAACATTATCTAACGCAAATACATGTTTTGGTTTTGGTCTTAGTTTTCGTATTATGGACAATTGTGAATTAATTATATATAATAAGGTTGTAAATATCAAACAATTACGTTACAATAATTAATATCGTCACCAGTAACTTTTTAGAACCCTAATAATTAAGACCAAGTAAGCAATCAATACACCATAGACATAGTTTAACAAAAGTGCACATTAACAGCCGTCGTAGGAATGTCAACAAACGGAATAAAATTACTTCATTTCACCCCCATTTGGGGAATAATAAATATTTATTTCAACATTAATGACTTATAATTAGCGCCGATTGAAGTTTCAACCTCTCGGGTCTCAGGCGATTGTATTTGTGTGCGATCGTTTCGACGCGAAATTCCTTTGCAAAGCTGTATTGCGTCCTTTTTTCTCAAACCTAAGACGTACACTGAATGATGGCACGCCAACCAGGTTTATCAGCACTTGTAGCTATCAGTTTAACATACACTTTCACCACAGTACCAACTAGCGAACGTCACCGAAGCAATCAAACAGAAAAACGAGACAGCGTCCATGGGGATATCGAATTGCACGGTGCACGAATTTGGGACGCGCAACGAAATGGATATGCAATCTGAAATGTTCATCTACATCCTTAGCTGCAGTAAGGTCAATGAGTTGTTCCTAGGTTTCAGGAGCCGGGCACTGGTTGTAAGTTGGTGAAGCCTTCCCTCGGACTCACTAGAACTAACAAGGTACAACTACAACTATAATAACACAGGCAGGGGTACACTTTAGTTTCGAAGTGTGCG